>CAUYQG010123742.1:0-13691 GCA_963574415.1 Tarsius wallacei | reverse complement strand
ATCCAAATAGAAAAAGAGGAAGTTACGTTATCCCTCTTTGCAGATGACATTATTGTATACCTCAAAAACCAGAGAATCTATCAAAAATCTTCTTGCACTGATGAAGGACTTCGGCAAAGTCTCAGAGTATAAAATAAATGTGCAAAAGGCAGTCGTATTTCTATACATCAGCAATAAACAGAAAACCAAATAAAAAGCACAATCCCACCGACAATAGCCAGAAAAAAAATGAAATATCTTGGTATCTTCCTAACCAGTGACGTGAAAGACGTGAAAGACCTTTACAACAAAAACTATAAAACACTGCTCAAAGAAATCAAAGATGACATAAACAAATAGAAAAATATTCCATGCTCATGGATTGAAAGAATCAACATTGTTAAGATGTCCATCTTACTCAAAGCAATCTACAGATTTAATGCAATACTCATTAAATTACCAGCAGCATTTTTCTCAGACCTGGAAATGACAATACAGGAATTCATATGGAAACATAAATGACCACAAATAGCCAAAACAATCCTCAGCAAATAAGCAAAGCAGGAGATATTACACTCCCAGACTTTAAATCTATTATAAAGCTACAATAATCAAAACAGCCTGATATTGGTACAAGAACAGGCATACAGACCAATGGAACAGGATAGAGACTACAGAAGCAAAACTTCAATTTCTTAACCAACTCATCTTCGACAAAGCCTCCACCATCAACCACTGGGGAGAGGAGAACCTATTCAATAAATGGTGCTGGGAAAAGTGGCTGACCACATGCAGAAGATTAAAACAAGACCCCTATCTATCACCATACACAAAAATCAACTCTAAATGTATCAAACACCTAAACGTAAAACCTCAAAGTATAAGGTTCTTAGAAAATGCAGGAGACACCCTTATGGAAACTGGAACTGGCAACCAATTCCTGATCAAAACCCCAAGTGCCCAGGCCATAAGAGGTAAGATAGACAAGTGGGACCTCATCAAACTGACAAGCTTCTGCAAAGCCCAAGAAACCATCAAGAGAGCAGGGAGACAGCACACAGACTGAGAAAAAATATTTGCCAACTGCATGTCTGACAAAGGCCTAACAAACAGGATTTACAAAGAACTCAAACATGCCGAAAAGAAAAAAAAAAAATCAGCCCTATTATGAAGTAGGCAAAAGATATGAATAGGCAGTTTTCAAAAGAAGACATACTAGCAGCCAACAGATACATGAAAAAATGCTCAGCCTCACTAGTCATCAAATAAATGCAAATTAAAACTACACTGAGATATCACCTAACTCCAGTCAGGATGGTTAAATAACTCAAAAAACAACAAATGCTGGAGAGGATGCAGCAAAAAGGGGACACTTCTACACTGTTGGTGGGAGTGTAAACTAGTACAACCTCTATGGAAAACAGTGTGGCAATTCCTAAAAGGTCTAAAAACTGACTTTCCATAAGACCCCAAAATTCTCCTACGGGAAATATACCTGGAAGAACTTAAATCACTCTATAAAAAAGATACCTGCACACATATGTTGATCACAGCATTTTTCACAGTAGCAAGAACATGGAACCAACCATGATGCCCATCAAAAGAAGACTGGATTTTTGAAATGTAGTATATCTCACTACTCTTAAAATTGTTTCCTTCACATTAATTTTGCATAGCTGGATGATTATATGACTTCAAGATGATGTTTTTGCAATGACTTCTGGGAATTATTTGGGTTTCTTGTATCTGAAAGTTTAAATCTCTGACAAGGCCAGGGAGGTTTTCCTTCATTATGCCTTCAGATACATTTTCCAGACCTGTTGCTTTTTCTTCTTACTCAGGAAGACCTATGATTCTTAGGTTTGGATGTTTTACATAATCCCACATTTTTTGTGAACTTTTTTCCATTCTTTTGATTCTGCTTTCTTTATTGTTGTCTGATTGGTTTAATTCAAAGGCTTTGTTTTCAAGTTCTGAAATAATTTATTATTCCTGTTCTAGTCTACTGTTAAAACTTCCCACTGCATTTTATCCTTCCCTTAATGATTCTTTCATTTCCAAATTTTCAGTTTTTTAAAAACATATGTCTATCTATTTGGATAATTTTTCATTCATGTCCTGAAAAGTTTTTTTTTTATTTCTTTTTGTTGGTTTTCTGTTTTCTCTGAAATTTGTTGATCAATCAACCACCAGGGAGAGGAGAACCTATTTAGTAAATGGTGCTGGGAAAATGGGCTCACCAAATGCCAAAGATTAAAACAAGACCCCAATTATCACCATACACACACAAAAATAAACTCTAAATTGATAAAGAACCTAAATTTAAAACCTCAAACTTTAAGAACCTTAGAAAATGCAGGAGACACCCCTATGGAAATTGGAACTGGCAACCAATTCCAGATCAAAATCCCAAGAGACCATGCTGTAAGAGATAAGATAGACAAGTGGGATCTCATCCAAGTTTCTGCAAAGCCAAAGCAACCATCAAGAGAACAGGGAGATGATCCACAGACTGGAAAAAATACTTGCCAACTGTATATCTGACAAAGGCCTAACATCTAGGATCTACAAGGAATTTAAACATGTTGAAAAGAAGAAACATACAACCCCATTACAAAATGGGCAAAAGACATGAATAGACACTTCTCAAGAGAAGACATACAAGCAGCCAACAAATACATGAAAAAATGCTGTCTCACTAATCATCAAAGAAATGCAAATTAAAACCACACTGAAATACTACCTAACTCCAGTTAGGATGACCATCATTAATAACTCAAAAAACAACATGCTGGAGAGGATGTGGTGAAAAGGGAACACTTCTATCCTGTTGGTGGGAGTGTAAACTAGTACAGCCTCTGTGGATCAAGCCTTCCCCAAAGCTAAGATACTATATCCAATGACTGGGCTATAATGTTGACCTCTGGCCAGAGGTGGCGCTTGTGGGAGAAAGTCAACTACAATGGTGGATGTTCTTCTTAATGTGTGTTGCTCCAAAGAAGTGCCCAGCCTATCTAGGTGGATGACAAGGCCCTGGGGAATTACCCATGTTCTCTATCTGTATTTAGCCTTTGAGGGGAGTGTGGTGGTGAGGAAAATGAGCTTGAGCACCCCAAAAAGTGCAATCTTGGCTACCCCAGTGGAGATTAGAAAGGAGTCTCAGGTCACTTAAGTAATCCTGTTGTGCAGGATAGGCACAGAAGAGGGAGAGGTTGCTATGACAAGTTCCACCCTTCTTTCTACTCTGACCTTAGGCACTTTGCCTTGTGAATGTAAAAGTGCAGGGAAGTTCAAGTACTCTCAGGTAGTCTTCCCCAGCCAGGAACTGTCTGCAGTTGCAGAGTTTGCCCTTGAGGCCTGTCCTTCCAAGCCAGCTAAAAACCCATTGAATTACCCGCATGGCTTGAGTTCCTGGAAAATGGCTACCGCTGTTCAAGGCTTCATTTTTTCCTACACCACTCCACATAGGCTGTGGCAGGGCATGGCTGTGGGTAAGGCAGTTTCTGGTAAGGAACTGGAGTCCTGCAAGGCTCAGCTTCTCACCCAAGTCCTCAGCAGGAGTCCAGAACTCTTGAATTCCCCTCACTCACCTTTCTTACTGCATCCAAAGTCTCCCGGTGGTCTCTGGTGGTGCAGGCAAGAGTCTGGCCAGTTCCAAACCTGGTCAATGCATTTTTTTCTTCTTTGCAATCTGTGGTTATTGTCACTTCTTTAAAGAGTCATGGGGGTGTACTGCTTGTCTTTTTGGATGCTGAGGAAACTCTGTCTTGGTTTACTCCATAGGAGAAATTCACTATAGCGGCCTCATATCGGCCATCTTAATCCCTCCTCTCAATTTGTCTATTTAATTCTAACACATAAATTAGCATGTGTTTTAGTGGCAGAAAATATGACTATTACATAGATATATATGTTTATGTGTACATATGCATATATGTGTAAATATATTAATATATTTACATATGTGTACATACGCATATATGACAAGGCCCTGGGGATTATCCACGTTCTCTCTCTGTGTTTAGCCTTTGAGGAGAGTGCAGTGGTAGGGAAAAGGCGATTGAGCACCCTGAAAGAGTGCAATCTTGGCCACCCCATGTCAATCCACAGGGCCAAGACAAGCTGCAAACAAACACAGGGGTTTCTCTTCTGATTTCCTATTAATGTTTCTTGGCTTGTTCATTCTGTCATCTGCTAGTATTCACAACTATGAAAGTGGTTACAATTTCCAATGGTTTGAGAAATAATTTATGGGAGAAAACCATAAAAGCAAGGGATCATTCATTGACTTACATTTTCTCTGAGAACTGTAAAAAGATGACTATGATTGCATTTTAGGCAAAATTAGTTTGGTCCATCATGAGAAATACCTGTAGTTGTTAAGACCCTTAGACTGGAAACAACTGAAACAACTTGAGTTAACTGAGACCAAAAAAACCCGACATTTTTAAAAGAATATGAGTATCTCTTAGAATAAAAAGACAGAAATTAAATAAAGATTCACAGAGTATTGAAGTCAAAACCAGTGAGGCCAGGAGGACTCTCTCTATCATTGCCTATATTTTCCTTGGCACATCTAATATGCCCTCTTTCTCTCACACACCCACTTTCTCACAACTCTTCCTCTCCCATTCCCTCTCTTTTTTCCTCCCCCCTCCCTCTTTATCCCCTTATCTAAACTAGTCATTTCCACTTCTTCATTCACAAAACAGTTATATGTGGGTAAATTTATATCTCCCAAGTTTACCAGAGATAGAATCTGTTGTTTGCTGCAAGGGAAACAACAGAATGGCATTCAAATTGTAGATCACATCTAAACTCCTTACTTTAGAACCACCTCCCATCGTACCCTTAAGAAACAGTAGAACATGAACATTATCTACTTAATGATCATCACTTACTTAATTCTTTGTGCAAAGAGCTTTTGCTAAACAAAATTTCAGCTATGCATGTTTTAGCTTATGAAAGTGGAGCAAAAACAGACTAAGGTCCCATTCTTGTGCTTTTGTTAGGAAGTTACTGATCAGATATGCAGAATTCAACTCTGTAAGCAACTAGGATTCCAGATTGCCTTAAAGAGTACCTGAGGGTAACTGCTGCCCTCCCCACAGTGATGGTAAATACACAGAATATCAGCTCATAGCCCTCAGCATACCCTAATATAGGGTTCCATACACTTGGACTTTCCTAACAACAGGCATAGAACTCCTAAGTCCTCCGGACAAAAGAAAGCACTGTGAGTGATGCGTAATGCCTGGAGAAGATATCCAGGCAGGCACAGAGCTGGCTCAGCCTGTGTAGCCCAGCCTAGAGGATTATACTACTCCTGTGGCTTCGTACTTGTTCATATTTACAAATAATTTGAAGTGAAAGAGTGATGTTGAATACTAGAATCTATACACCATTACATCTAACTTACCTAGGGGTGCCATTCTGCCTAAGCAGATTAGAAAGTTTCCATGCACCACAGATGAGGAAAACTCTAGTCATCCAGTATTTCCAAATGGGTTTGGCTTGCTTTGCTGGAGATTTGTTTTGGCTGGAGGAGAAGACGGTAAAAAAAAAAAGAAAGAAAATTACAGGGGTGTGACAAGTAACAAATGGCAATTTTGCACAGGAAGGAAATAACTCAGATTTTGCTTAAGGTACATGTCAAGTGACTCTTCGTTAGATTATGTAGGCGATCAAATGTAGCAGATGCCTTTAGGTAGAAGGAAAATGTTCTAGGTGCTCTTGTTTCTGTGTCTACATGTTCCATGATACAGATGTATTAAACACAGATACTTACAGAACCCCATGACCCTTGTCACACAATCAGAATGCCTCAGGTTCCATGGGCCATTTTGAAGTTCCTGTCTTGGATACCGGTGAATCAGGATCCAGATTCTGTTTTCAACTGAAGAAACTCTGCAGGCCAGCCTTATACCTACGCACATAGAGGTATGACGTAGCAGGCAGGAAAATCCTGCCTGCCTAAGAACATTTCCACATCAATACTCACACACCTGAAGACCCTGCATATAGCTCTTCATTTGTGGTAATGCCTCTTAATCTACCTGTTCTTTCCATTCCCACTGTCATAAATCTCCTCTCAATGCTTCCCTACACTTACATGTACACTTTAAATATATTGTATTATTCTGTTTCTGGGATACATTCTACACCATTTACCTGCATATCTTGGTTTCTATTGCTTCTCAGACCTAGAATTCGATTCCTCCAAACTTCTTCTCACCTCTCCCCACCCCCAAATTCGTCTGCCTATTAAACTCCCATTTATTCTTCCAGGCCAATCTCAAATGTCATTTCCTGAGGGCCAATAATATGATAATGTGTGTTGTGCCCTTTGTAAATGATTATGAAATTTGACACATACAAGGATGTAAAAAACTGTTTGCAAAAACTTTAGTCTGGAAAGTTGTATTAGTTTATTAGTGCTGCCTTAACAAAGTGCTACAAGATGAATGGCTAAGGCAACAAATATTTATTATCTCATAGAACTGGAGGCTAGAAGTCTGAGACCAAGGTGTCGGCAGGGACATACTGCCTCTGAAGGAGCTAGGGAAGATCTGTTCTAGACTCATCACCTAGCTTCTGGTACTTCCTTAACTTGTGGCACTATAACTTCAGTCTTCACATGGAGTTCTGTGTGTGTGTGTTTCATAATACTTGCAGACCTGATGATATGCTCACTATATCTCAGGATACAAGGAATATTTTTCTTGTCCACCTATAGATTAAAGAAGACAAAATCAGTATTCTATGAAAGAAAAGAATACTGTAAGATAAACAACCATTGAAGAACTGTCATAAAGACCAAAAAAGTCTATAGCACCACCTGACACCAGACTTTGATTATACTTAATGACTCACAGAATAATGTCGTTTTCAGGTGGCCCAGGGTGATGGTCCTCAACCTGGCTTCACATTAAAATAAAATACTAATGGCTTCTCCTTTGTCTGCCCCAGAAATTGATTTAATAGTCCAGGATGGATCCAGGTTTTGGATAAAGTCAGGGAAAAGAACCACTGATCTAAGCCCTAGAGGCTATAATAAGACAGTTTAGAGTAATTCAGTAATTAACAACAGTATCCATCTCTGGTGATGAGTAAAAAATGAGATTTGTACTTTTTGTTTGTGATGCTAATGTATGTACAGAATGTATGGAACTGGGTAATTTATTTGAAAAACCATAAATTTATTTCTTGCAGTTCTGGAGGCTGGGAACACCACTATCAAGGAACCAGCAGGTTTTTTGTCTGGTGAGGCTCTGGTCTCTGCTTCTAAGATTTTACCTTGATCACTTCATCCTCCTGAGAGGAGGAACATTGTGTCTTCACATGTCAGAAGATGGAAGGGCAAAAAGGGGTGAACTCCCTCCATCAAGTCATTTCATAAAGATACCTGATCCCAAAGGTGACACTTTCCAATACTGTTGCACTGGGGATTCAGTTTCAACATGAATTTTGAAAGAAACAAAAACATTCAAACCATAGTATAATCCCTTTGTGGTATTTAGATATTTCAGTCACGAGGAACTCTCTATACTAATTTTTCTCAGAGCACTTTGCCCAGGTTGTTGAGGTCATGGTGTACTCTTTAAGATTTCTGATAACAGTGAAGCTTTGGCTTTTGAAAGTAACTTCCTAATGGTCAAGTTTTCTGTTCAATATGGTGCACGTCTCTCTTAAGAACTAACTGAATACAAGCAACAGAGATTGTTGCTCCATTCTTGTATTAGCAAAAATCCCCAAATTGTTTACTGAGGAATTACATTCTTACCAGTGGGAAATGTTATATTAAATCATTTTATACCTGAAAGTGTTTATTTTGCTCCACGGAGGGGATTAAATGAACTCTAGAGCATCTAACAAAATCCATTGGCCTACACCAGAAGTTATTGGTGGAATTATAAACTCATTCTAAAGTCGTGATTATTAAACTTTGGCATGAACTACATTCAATTCTGGAACTTACCCAAAGTACAAATGGTCATGCCCTGCCTTTCTTGTTCCCAGGGTGTGGGTATTGATCCCCTTTGCTAGACTACAAGCTCCTTAAGAACAAGGACTTTATATCCTCTCACTCAAAGTAAAGTACAATGCCAAGAATATAAAAGGTGCTCAGAAAGTTTTATAAATAAAATGCAAGCCGGGCTCGGTGGCTCAGCCTGTAATCCCGTGCTTTGGGAGGCCGAGGTGAGTGGATTGCCTGAGCCTGCAGGTTTGAGACCCACCTGGGCAACTTGGCAAGACCTCATCTCTACAATAAATCAAAAAAATTAGCCGGGCATGGTAGTGCGAGCCTGTAGTTACAGCTACTCGGAAGGCTGAGGCTGAAGGATTGCCGGAGCCCAGCAGGTCGAGGCTGCAGTGGCCAGGAGCGGCCACTGCACTCCAGTCTGGGCGACAGAGTGAGACTCTAACTCAAAATAAAATAAAATAAAATAAAATAATAAAATAAATGCAATCACTCCAATCCTTTCTATTCTTGCTAGAATAGGAAGGGAGAGAGAAGGAGTACACCCACTGAATTAACATTTGGCACTCTAAGCCTGTGTCCTCAAAGACAAAAATGCAGAGAATCAAGAACAGTGTTGCCAGGTCAATCAATCAATCAATCAATCAAACAGATGACTGGAAAGTGGAAAAACAGGGAAACACTTCTAGAGAAACCTAGCAAGATAGCATGACAAATTATTTTATGTACATATTGGTGTTCTTATTGTACATTGTGAAGGCTCACAAGGGATGCAAACTGAGAAAGCCAATACCCTTTTATGGTCATAGCAACTGATGACCTAGACTTTGTTCTCATAAATATGACATTGGGATCTCACAAAATGATGCCCAGTACACATTCAGTTATTAGGTTAACTAAAGATGTAGACAGCTGAGCAAGTTTTTTGTATGACTGGGGTACTGTACTGAAGTCCCATTATTTTGGGTCCTTTCCAGTTTTATTGAAGACATTCTACAGTGATTATATGATAGAGTTAGATTTTATAGCAATTAAATACTGTCCTGTTTACAACTCAGCAACAATCTATAATTTTTAAAATGTATAAATTAAATTCATGAAATAACTGAGATTTTTATAGAATAGTATATAAACTATTAATATAAAGAATGTTATATAAACTACATAAGTGTTTAAGAAAAGTTTTAAGGTTTTGTTTTCAAATAATTGCTACTATTTAAAAATTAAAATTAAGAAAATTTTTACAAAGCAAAATACCAAAAGTTTCCCTCCAATGGTTTCTATCCAGAGACAATTTTGGAGGAGTCAAGATATTATATATACTTGAAAATTATTTCAAAATAATTTAAAGTTCAAATTGTTTACTAATCCAGTTGTCTCTTTCCTTCTCCTACACCCACCACCTACTCATCTGAACCTGTACATTTCTGCTATAATTTAATTTTTGAAGTTTTAGTGTACAATGATCTGCCATTATGCTTGCATACAACATATATGGAATCACAATGAGAAATTCTCCGCTGTTTTCAACTACTAAGTGCATTTAAAAATTTTTATTGACATCTGAATTCAAATACAGTTCACCTACAGGGCTTAAAAGCACTTCAATAAACTGTAATCATGTGACTACAAAATTCTTCCCTCTGATTTCTCAGTCATGACCAACATAACACTTGATGTCTGATTCTTGTATTTCAGTAGCAACTTGCTAAATTATCTTTTCATCATTAATAATATGCTAAGGAGATGTCATAAAGACAAGAACTAATGCTGTTGCTTGAATTAAGACCAAAAACATCTGTATAAATAGTTTCAGAACAAGATAATACCAAAACATAAACGATATTTCATATTAACTTATTTTTATTTTTTGTAGAGATGGGGTCTTGCTATGTTGCCCAGGTTGGTCTCAAACTCCTGGATTTAAGCATTCCTCCTGCCTCAGCCTCCCAGAATGCTGGGATTACTGATATGAGCCACCCTGTCCAGCAAAATTTTTAAAAGGTGATACTGCTTTGGCAGTCTTAAAATTTGTAAATTATCACCACAAACACAACGATCAATGAAATTATATTTTTCCATTTCAGGTTACTTCCTGAAATATATAGGGACTTATTTAGGAACTAATGGGAACTTTAATGCCCAACTCTATTTCTCCATTCCTTCTCCCAAGGGAATAGGCCACAGCAGTCCACGGACAAGAAAGACTTCATCTTGATGGAAAGAATTTTCACTATGGATAGCATGAATTACTAAAGATAAGCAGACCACAAAGTAGTAGATTCTGGGAAGAGCTTGGCTGAGAAACATATCTGGAGCCCAGAGAAAAAGATAAAATGTGGTCTTTTTAAAATGTGTGGTTCTTCCTCTCTCCAAGAGGCCAAGAGGAGCTGACTAGGTAGGTCATGGCTTTTCTAAGTCTGAGCTAGGAGGTATGTAAGAAGACTAGGCAGACAGAAGGCTTACTCTAGTGGGTCACTAGGGGATTTGCAGCCTGCTTGCTTCTTCACCAATGCAGTAGTAGGGAGAGTTGTCCTCCACTGCTGAAGGAACTGCTACACTTCAGGTACTGGAGCTGAGTCCAAAGTAAATAAAACGGAGAAACCTACTTAAGAGAAAGATCAGTTAGAACAAAAAGGACATGTGTGCAGAAAAATAGGTTGCTGGATGACAGGTTAGAACTGAAATTAAAAAAAGAAAAGAAAAGAAAAGGTGAAGAAAATGGAAGAGGAGAAATTTTCAAGAAAGATGCCAAGACAATTTAATGGAGGAAAAGATAACCTTTTCAACAAATGGCACTGGAATAATAGAACAATTACATTCAAAATTGTGAATCTGAATCTCTACCTCACATTGCAAACAAAAATTAAAGGCATAAATATAAAAGCTAAAGACATAAAACTCTTAAAAGAAAACATAAGAATAAATCTTTATGACTTTGAGTTAGACAAAAGTTCCTTATATACAACGTTAAAAGCACAGCAAAAAAAAAAGGAAAGCAAAGGAAACTGGACTAAATAGGATTTCATCTTTCATGCTTCAAAGGCTATCATAGTGAAGGTGAAAAAACAAACAATAGAATGGACAAAAGTACTTACAAGTCATATATCTGGCAAGAGACTTGTATTTATAATATATACAGAACTCTTACAACTCAACTCTTACAACTCAACTCAACTTAACAATAAAATGATAAACCCAATTTAAAAGTAAACAAAGTACTTGCTTAGACACAACACCAAAGAAAATATGCAAAGGGCCAAAAAACACATTAAAAGATGATTAATGTCATTAGTCATTAGGAGAATGTAAACCAAAATGATAATGAGATAGCACTTTATGCACACTCAAATGGTTATACAGACAATAATGTGTATAAATCACACACGAGAGAAAACAAAACGTACAAAAATAAATCTCTAAATGAATTGAGGTATCTTATATTTCAATTGAGGAGCAATTCCAATAAGATAATATGCTACCTCCAGAACAGCCTTCAGGAGACATTTGAGAAGGTGCTGAGCACAGAAGAACAAAAAAAAAAAGGAATGGCCATGCGCACCACAAAAGTATAGGCAAAGAGAGGGTTAACAGAGCATACAGAGCACTCACAAAAATGAAAATACACAAATATATAAATGCAAACATTAAAAGGAAACAAAGCAACCCCATAGAAGTTCTATGACAGGGATAAACTCTCACATATCAATATCAACTTGAACATGAAGGGACTAAATGTTCCACTGAAGAGGCACAGAGTGGCAAACTGGACCAAAAAAACCTCCCCAAAAAACATAACCCAACAATCTACTGCCAACTCATCTCACTGCAAAAGACACACACCACACAGACTCAAGATTGGAAACTGAAAAATTATCTTTCAGGTGAATGGAAAACAAAAGAAAGCAGATGTAGCTATTCTAATATCTGACAAAGTAGTTTTCAAGCCATCCAGGGAAAGACACTACATGATGATAAAAGGCTCAATCCACCAGCAAGGAATATTCATCCTAAACATATATGCACCTAACACAGGACCACCAGGGTGTTTTTGTTTTTGTCTTTTTTTTTTTTTTTTTAGAAAGCAGGATTTATTGAGAGAACAGAAAATTCCCACAGTGGGAGGGGACCTAAAGAGGTTGCCCCACCACCAGGTTTTATAAGACAACTACTAAACAAACTAAAAGAGGACATTGATTCTCACACAATACTGTAGGAGACCTGGATACACCAGTAACAACTTTAAATAGATCAAGGTACAAAACCCAACAAGGAAATCAGAGCCTCAACTCAATGCTCAATCAAATGAACTTAATAGACATCTACAGAACTCTTCATCCAACAACCACAGAGTATACTTTCTACTCATCAGTGCAGGGAGCATACTCCAGGATCAATCACATTCTCAGGCATAAATCAAGCATGAGCAAATTTCAAAAGATTGAAGTAATACCATGCATCTTCTCAGATCACAGTGGAGTAAAAATAAATATTCTCACCAACACTACCCCTCTAAAACACACAAAGACGTAGACTCTAAACAACATGCTGCTGAACAACTTCTGGGTTAACACAAAATCAAGACAGAAATAAAAACAAACAAAAGCAAAGACACTTTATCAAAACCTATGGAATGTTATGAAAGTAGTGTTAAGAGGAAAATTCATAACATTGCATGCACAAATCAAGAAAACAGAAAGGTCACAACTAGGCAGCCTAATGTCACACCTAAAAGAGCTGGAAAGACAAGATCACCTAAATCATAAACTCAGCAGAATAATCCAGATCACCAAGATAAAATCAGAGTTACAGATCAGAAGACAAAAATTTCAGAGAAAGAATCAACAGGACCAAAAGGATAAATAAGATTGATGGTCCCTGGCCAGATTGACTTTAAAAAAAGAGAGAGGAGTGGATTTCCTGAGCCCGCGGGTTCGAGACCCGCCTGGGCAACTTGGTGAGACCTCATCTCTACAATAAATCAAAAAAACTTAGCCGGGTGTGGTAGTGCACTCCTGTGGTTCCAGGTACTTGGAAGGCTGAGGCGGAAGGATCGCTGGAGCCCAGGAGGTTGAGGCTGCGTTGGCCGGGAGTGGCCACTGCACTCCAGTCTGGGTGACTGAGTGAGAGTCCGACACAAAAAAAAAGAGAGAGGAAGCCAGATAAACACAATTAGAAATGCAAAGGGAGAAGTCACAACTGACCCTGAAGAAATTCAAAAGATTATCAGAGATTGCTAAAAACATGTATGCAAATAAACTAAAAAACCTAAAGGAAATGGAGCACTTCTTGACATCACATGGCCTCCCAAGGTAGAAACAAGAAGTGGAAACTCAAACCAATAACAATCCAAGAAATTTACTCAGCCATAAGAAATCTAATTACCAAAAACAAAACAAAACAAAACCCTGAACCCAGTTTCTTTCCAGCTGAATTCTGTAATACATACTAGGAGGAGCTGATACCAATCTTATTAAAAATATTACAAGCAATCAAGAAAGGTGGAATGCTTCACAACTCATTTTATAAAGCCAACATCATATTGATACCCAAACTGGACAAAGACTCAACAAATAAAGAGAATTACAGGCCGATCTCCTTGATGAATATAGATGCAAAAACCCAAACAAGATTCTAGCAAATTGGATTCAACAGTACATCCCAAGGATTATCCACCATGACCAAGTGGGCTTCATTCCTGGAATGCAGGGCTAGTTTAACATTCACAAGA
>CAUYQG010123739.1:0-31034 GCA_963574415.1 Tarsius wallacei | reverse complement strand
AGCTGACAACCACTGATATTTTTACTGTCTCTACAGATTTGTCTTTTTCAGGATGTCTATGGTTGGAATCATCAGTAGGTAACCTTTGTAGATTGGTCTCTTCCATTAAATAACATGTACTTAACATATGTATTTTTTTTGTTTCCCCTCTTTTTAGATGGTTTCTTTGCTATGTTTTCTTCTTTTTTTAATATATGGGGGTACAATTCAGGGTTAGGTATAGAAATGTTCCTTATGCAGGTACCCTTGTTGATGAGGTGTGCCCCCCGCTCCCCTGGCAGTTTCCTACTACAGTCAGGCCCTTTCTTACAGTATTATGATAGTTGTTAATGGTCTGTTTATGAGTGAGAACATGTGATTCTCGGTTCTCTGTTTCTGTGATGGATTACTCAGTATTATAGCCTCTAAGTCAATCCAAATTTCTCCAAAGTTCACCATTTTGCCCTTCTTTATGATTGTGTGATACTCCATCATGTATATATACCACATTTTTTAATCCCATCTTCTTTCTATAGGTAGCATGGTTGAGTCCATGTTTGAGTCCATGTTTTTGAATAATGCAATAAACATGTATGTGAGTCCATGTTTATTGAATAATGTTGAGTCCATGTTTATTGAATAATGCAATAAACATGTATGTGAGTCCATGTTTATTGAATAATGTTGAGTCCATGTTTATTGAATAATGCAATAAACATGTATGTGCAGGTATCTGGTTGAGTCCATGTTTTTGAATAATGCAATAAACATGTATGTGAGTCCATGTTTATTGAATAATGTTGAGTCCATGTTTATTGAATAATGCAATAAACATGTATGTGCAGGAGTCATGGTTGAGTCCATGTTTTTGAATAATGCAATAAACATGTATGTGAGTCCATGTTTATTGAATAATGTTGAGTCCATGTTTATTGAATAATGCAATAAACATGTATGTGCAGGTATCTTTTTCATAGAGTGACTTAAGTTCCTTTGGGTATATTACCAGTATGGGGATTGCAGGGTCATAATGGGAGGTCGATTTTTAGATCTTTTAGGAAACGCCACACTGTTTTCCTCAGAGGCTATACTAGTTTACACTCCCACCAACGGTGTAGAAGTGTTCCTTTTCACTGCATTCTCTCCAGCATCTGTTGTTTTTTTGAGTTAAATTGATGATGGCCAACAAGACTGTCGTTAGGTGGTATCTCACTGTGGTTTTAATTTGCAGTTCTTTGACGACTAGCAAGGCTGAGCATTTTTTCATGTATCTATTGGCTGCTCGTATGTCTTCACTTGAGAAGTGTCTATTAATATCTTTTGCAGCCAGGCTCGGTGGCTCAGTCTGTAATCCCGCACCTTGGGAGGATGAGGTGAGTGGATTGCCTGAGCCTGCGGGTTCAAGACCCACCTGGACAACTTGGCAAGACCTCATCTCTACAATAAATCAAAGAATTAGCCGGGCATGGTAGCACGTGCCTGTAGTTTCAGCTACTTGGAAGGCTGAGGTGCAAGGATGGCCAGAGCCCAGCAGGTAGAGGTAGCAGTGGCTGGGAACGGCCACTGCACTCCAGTCTGGGCAACAGTGTGAGACTCCAACTCAAAAAAAAAAAAAAAAAAAAAAATATATATATATATATATATCTTTTGCTCACTTTGTTATGGGGCAGTAGGCTTTTTTTCTTTTCAGCATGTTTGAGTTCCTTGAAGATTCTAGATGTTAGGCCTTTGTCAGTTATATAGTTGGCAAATATTTTTTTCCAGTCTCTGGGCTGTCTCCCTTCTCTCTAAATGGTTTCTTTGGCTTTGAAGAAGCTTGTCAGTTTGATGAGGTTCCACTTGTCTATCGTATCTCTTATGGCATGCGCACTTTGGGTTTTGATTAGAAATTGGTTGCCAGTTCTAATTTCCATAAAGGTGTCTCCTGCATTTTCTAGGTTTCTTATAGTTTGAGCTTCTCTATTTAGGCCTTTGATCAATTTAGAGTTAATTTTTATATATGGTGATAGGTAGGAGTCTTGTTTTAATTTTCTGCATGTGGTCAACCAGTTTTCCCAGCACCATTTACTGAATAAGTTCTTCTCTCCCCAGTGGTTGATGGTAGAGGCTTTGTCAAAGATGAGTTGGTTGAGAAATTGAGGTTTTGCTTTTGGAATCTCACTTCTATTCCATTGGTCTATATGCCTGTTCTTGTTTTGATTATTGTGGCTGTATAATACAGGTTACAGTCTGGGAGCATGATATCTGCCATTTGTTTTTATTTTGCTGAGGATTGTTTTGGCTATTCATGGTTGTTTATGTTTCCATATTAATTCCTATATTGTCATTTCCAGGTCTGAGAAGAATGATGGTGGTAATTTAATGGGTATTGCATTAAATCTGTAGATTGCCTTGGGTGGGATGGACATATTGACAATGTTGATTCTTCCAATCCGGGAGTATGGACTATTTTTCCATTTGTTTGTGTCCTCTTTGATTTCTTTGAGTAGTGTAGTTTTTGTTGTAAAGGTCTTTGAATTTTCTGGGAAGAAAAATGCCAAGGTATTTCTTTTTTGTGTGGTTATTATAAATAGGATTGTGCTTTTTGCTTGGACTTTTGTTAGTTTATTGCTGGTGAATAGGAATGTGACTGACTTTTGCACATTTATTTTATACCCTGAGATTTTCCAAAGTCCTTTTTCAGTGCAAGGAGTTTTTTGACAGATTTTCTTGGGTTTTCAAGGTTTAGAACCATGTTGTCTGCAAAGAGGGATAACTTAACTTCCTTTTTTCCTATTTGGATACCCCTGATATCCTTTTCTTGTCTGATTGCTGTAGGTGGACTTCCAGAACTATACTGAACAGGGCAGGTGAGAGTGGACTTCCTTGTCTTGTTCCTGTTTTCAGGGGAAATGGTTCCAATTATGCTGACTATGGGTTACTCATAGATGGCTCTTACTATTTTAAGGTATGTTCCATCTATGCCTAGATGTTCAATGATTTTTATCAAGAATGGGTGTTAGATTTTATCAAAAGCTTTTTCTGTGTCTAATGATACACTCTTGTTTTTTTTGTCTTTACATCTGCTGATGTATTTAATTATGTTTATGGTCTTGCCGATGTTGAACCAGCCCTGCATCCCAGGGATGAAGCCTACTTGGTCATGGTGGATAATTTTTGACTTGTGTTGCTAAATCCAGTTTGATAAAAACTTGTTGAAAATTTTAGCACCTATGTTCATCAAGGATATTGGCTTGTTCTCTTTCTTTTTGGATCTTTACCCAGTTTGTGTATCAACGTGATGTTAACTCCATAAAATGATTTTTGGGGAGAGTTCCATCTTTCTTGACTGCCTGGAATACTTTCAATAGGATTGGCATCATCTCCTTCTTGCATGTTTTGTAGATTTCTGCTGGAAAGCCATCTGGTCCAGAGCATTTTTTTTTGTCGATGGTTTTCTTATGACATAGTTGATTTTCTGGGTTGTCATTGGTCTATTTAGGGTCTCGATTTCCTCTTGTTTCAATCTGGGAAATTTGTGTGATGTAAGAAAGTTCTCTATTTCATTTAGGTTTTTGAGTTTGTTTCCTTACAGGTGTGCATAGTAATCACTGACAATCTTTTAATTGGTGTCAGTTGTGACTTCACCTTTTACATTTCTAATTGTGTTTATTTGGACTTTTCCTTGGTCAATCTAACTAGGAGTTCATCAATCTTATTTTTAATCTTTCAAAAAACCAGCTTTTGGTTTCCTTTTTAAAATTTTTTGTATTATATTTTTTCCTCTATGTACCAAATTTGGGCTTTTATTTTGGTGATCTAAATTCTTCTGCTGAAGTTAGAGTTTTGGTCTTGCTTTTCCAACTTCCTTAGATGAATTGTTAGGCTGTTAACTTGTGATCTTCCCATTTTCTTTGTTTGTGTTCATAGAGATATGAATTCCCATCTTAGAACAGTTTGCATGGCATCTCAGAGATTTTGATAAGATGTTTCTTTGTTTTCATTTGTTTCCAGGTATCTTTTAATCTCCTTTTTGATTTTCATGTTGTACTAGGAGTTGTTTAGCATCATGCTATTTAGTGTTTGTGTCTTTGTGGGTTTTGGGATAGCTTTGTTGGTGTTGATATTTATTTTTATTCCACTGTGGTCTGAGAAGGTGCATGGCAGAATTCCAATCTTATAGAATTTGTTTATGCTTGATGTATGACCGAGATGTGGTCAATCTTAGAGTACTTTCCATGTGGTGATGAGTAGAATGTAAATTTCATGGTTGTTGGGTGGGATGTTCTGTAGGTATCAATTAAGTCTATGTGGTGAAGCACCATGTTGAGGTTCTGGATGTCCTTGTTGATTTTTTTGTCTTGGTGACTGTCTAGGGTTGTTAGTGGGGTGTTTAAATCCCCAGCTATGAATGTGTTAGAGTCAGTATTTCTTTTTAGTTTACCTAGAAGCTGTTTTATGAAAGTTGGTGTTCCTGTGTTGGGTGCATATATGTTTTGGATGGATATTTCTTGTTGATGGATTGAACCTTTATCATTATGTAGTGACATTCCATATCTTTTTAAATATTTGATAGAGAAAGGATATTTTGTCTGATATTAAGATCACAACTCCTGCTTTCTTTTGTGTTCCATTTGCCTAAAAATTTGTTTTCCATTCTTATACTTTGATTCTGTGTGTTCCTTTCTGGTGAGATTAGTCTCTTGAAGACAATATATTGTAGCCTCATAATATTTTATTCAATTTGCCATTCTATATCTTTTCATGGTGCATTTAATCCATTCACTTTCATCCTAATTATTGAGATGTCCCAAATGTATCCCTGTCATGAGGTCCTCACAGAGTTTGTTGCTGTTGATGTTTGTTTATTTTTTTGTTGTCTTTCTTTTGGTTTTGGGGTTGATTCATGTTTGTTTTCAATGTTTTTCCTGCATTCTTGTGAAGAGTGTTGTCATTTTTTTTCTTTCTTCTGTTATTAATATTTTTTAATTGTTTCTTGTAGAACTGGTCTGGAGGCAGCATAAATGCTTAGGAATTGAATGGGAAGGATTTTAGTTTCCCATCACTGATGAAACTTAGCTTAGCTGGGTAGGTAATTCTTGGTTGATATTGTTTATTCTTGAGAACTTTGAAGATTGGGCAGAAGCTCTCCTAGCCTGAAGTGTTTCTATAGATAAGTCTGCTGCTATTCTAATTGGCCTTCCCCTGCAGGTATTCTGACCATTCTCTCTTGCTGCTTTTAGGATTTATTTTTTTATACCTACTTTGTTTAGGTGAATTATCATGTGTCTAAAAGTTGAACTCATGTATTGTATTGCAGGGGTTCTCTGAATCTCTTGTGTTTGAATGGTCACATCACTGAGGAGATGAGGGAACTCATCTGTCTCAGGGATTCTAACTAATCTTAGGTTTGGTCTTTCTGAATAATTGCTCATCTTTTGGAGTTTTTGTTCTGTCTTTTTAAGCTTCTTTTCTATGTCTTTAATAGTTTGAGTTAGAGTTAGTTTGAGTTAGTTCCATGTTTTCATCCTCAAACTTTGAGATTGCTTCTTCTGCTTGGTTAATTCTGCTCTCCATGAATATCAGTTTGTTGTTTATTTCATTTAATGTATTCTTTATTGTTGTTATTTAGTTATCTACTCCTTCATTCTTTCCCCTTGTCTTTCCTCATTTCTATTTATTCTATTAATATCTTGATATCTGAGTTTGTATTTTGAGACCAGTCATTCTGAGGACTCTTCATTGTTTGAGTTTCAAAGCCTAAATTCTCAGGGGTTGACCTCCCAGGGGTCTGCGTGAGATGCATACTCTTCCTTTGGTTTTTCTTTATTTGTGAAGATTTCCCTCCTCCTTTTTTTTTTTTTTTTTTACCTCTTCTTTAATTCTGTTGTTCATTGGTGGGGGGATAGTTTTTATTTCTGTTTGCTCAACCTCCTATTCTTCCTTATGTAGATCATCTGGTTTTGTTCAATTTGAAACTGGACTGGGGATGGGGGTTTTGTTTTTTGTAGTTTTGAGATTTTATTTATTTATTTATTTATTTTTTATTTTTTTTGAGTTGGAGTCTCACTCTGTCGCCCAGACTGGAGTGCAGTGGCCACTCCCGGCCACCGCAGCCTCGACCTGCTGGGCTCCGGCGATCCTTCCGCCTCAGCCTTCCAAGTAGCTGGAAATACAGGCGCGTGCTACCACGCCCGGCTAATTTTTTTTTTTTGATTTATTGTAGAGATGAGGTCTCGCCTGCCCAGGCGGGTCTCCAACCCACGGGCTCAGGCAATCCACTCACCTCAGCCTCCCAAAGGCTCGGAATTACAGGCTGAGCCACCGAGTCCGGCTTGGTTTTGAGATTTAATTAATGAGGGAGCTGTGATGTAGAATCTATCTGCATATCTCAGTAACTGTTGACAGGTATGTGGGCCCTCTGGAACCCACTTCCCCCTGCCTTACAATGGGGGTGTTCATGCAGTGTCTATTTGCCCCTTAAAGCAAAATGAGAATAGAAAAGGGAAAAGAATGGAAAAAGGAAAATGGAAAATGAAGGGGAGGTGAAGAGAGGGAAGAAAAAGTAGGAAAACTGACAGGTGTACCAACTAACAAATAAACAGAGAAACAAAGGCAGAAAAAAACAAGACAAAAACATACAATCATACAAACAAAAACCCAACTGTTGGTGTGCTCACCCTAAAAATCGCCATATATAAACCAAAACTCTAAAAAAAATTAAAATAGCAGAAACAAAGTAAGTACAAAAATATAAACAAAAGCAGAAAGAAAGAGAGAAAAAAAGCTAAAACTAAAACAAAAAGCAAACAAGAAGAAAAAAAAACTTGCTCTGTGGACATTTCTGTGACTCCAGGTTCTTTTCAGGCCTCTGCCTTAGGGAATTGCTCTGGTCTCCAGCCACTCTCCCTTACTCTCAGCACAGGCTAATAGGGTTGCTCTCCACAGGGATAGATGTCCCATGGACTACTGTGGGAGATGGATGGATCAGATCTGGACTTACCTTATTCACTGCTGCTGCTGTCAAGTCTCCCACTCAGATCTGACATGTCTGTGCCTGTTTCAGCACGGGGGAGAGTTTTTTTTTCTCTCCCATTCTGATGAGAAAATAGACTCTGGGTTCCAAGATGGAGGCTGGGTAGAGCTGAGTAGGGCAGTGCAAGTCTGTGCCAGGGACTGAGAAGATGATGCCTGTGGGTGTCTTGTCACTGGCATTGGAGCATTATTCCAGATTTCCATGACTTACCATCTCCATGATTCCTCCTCCTTGTGCCTGGTCTGCTACTGCAGGTGATGGTGTGGGCCAGGTGCCAGATGTTGAGGGACAGCTTTTCTGTGTACCCGGGTCTTCAATCATAGGGTGGTGGTGGGTTGCAGTCACCTCTGGAGGAGAGCCTTAGGTGCATGAACTCAAGTCTTCCCTCAGACAGACTTTCACTCACCCATCAGCACACACCCATTCATGCAGAGTCTTTATGGACACTTGCTTTTGTGGAGACTCTCACAGTCCAACCTGTTTCCTCTTCATTTATTTTTATGCTTTGATATGTTGTTTATTTTTAGCACTGAATAATATTTAATTGGGATATACAATAGTTAGTAGATCCATTTATCTACTAAAGAACATCTTGATTGTTTTCAACTTTTTTGTGGCTTTTTGTGTAGTTGGAAGCTTTCAACTTCTTTAACCCAAGCCAGTGCTCATGATGGAGGATTTGTGTGGTAAGAGTATGTTTAGTTGTATAAGAAACCACTAAACTATCTTTCAAAGTGATTTTGCCATTTTGTATTCACACCCATAAGGAATAAGTGTTCCTGTTACTCCACTTACTATCCAGCATTTGGTGTTGTCAGTGTTTTGGATGTTGATAATTCTAACAGTTATGTAGTGGTATCCCATTGTTGTTTGTATTTGCATTTTTATGGCATATGATAAGAACATTTCATTTCTCAAAGGATGTTTGCAATCTTTTGTCAGATTGCACCTATCTAAGTACTCATTACTTCTCATGTGCCTTCTTGCAAAGCTTATACTGAAGAATCAGGACCTTGGTCCTTTTTAATATCATTTTGCATTTGTAGCTAACTTGACCTGCAATCTTTTTCATTTATCCATATGTCATTATGTTCACCTGTTATGCAATCTAATACCTAATTCCTCAGTTATATTTCTTATTTATCATTAAGCTTAGTTTAAAAATCGATTTGGAGTTCCTAGTGTAATATTCTAACACAGGCAAGATATTGAGGAAGTAATTGTTTTCAAGAATCCAGAAATATAATGAAAGATACATGAATACACTGAAATAATAATTTCAAAGCAATATTTCATAGTAATAAGTTTGAAATGCGGCTCTGAAAGTAAAGTTTTTGTTGGTTTTTTAGTTTCTTTTTGTAGGAGACAGAGAAAAACTTAGCGTATAGGAAGTATTATTTTCCCTAATTGGAGTTATTTGAATTTCCTCTATCTGACTCTATTTGACCCAATATCTATTCCAGATTCTGATGCTTGTATTAGAGTTATGCAAATAATTAGAACCATAGCATTCTAAATTTTGACATGAATACATAAAAATAAAATAATTCTGGCTGTGTTTAAATGAAAAAGTAAAAGATTGTCCTATGTGAATGGATGAACTTTAGAAGAATAAGAATCATGAGTGGTTTGGTCACCATTCTATGTCTCTTCTACATAGTTATGAATAGGCACTTAGCAAATCATTTTTGATAAATAAATAAACTGCCAATAGTCATGATTTGATTGCCAAAATCTTATTTTTTTCCTTGTGTGCCTTGAGCTGGTTTCCAAATTGTTGAAAAAAAAAATGATCCACATAATAATAGCAACACCATTTGAAGCAATGCTCAATGATTAGATATTACTTATCAGGGTTCTGGTCTAGCTTTTTTTAAATGAATTTTGCACTTTTGTACAGAAATGCTATTAAAATTTAAAACCAAGCAAGAAAAACTATTTTCTTATTTTGAATTACATATCAAATAATGAATAATATAATTCTTTCATAGCACAGGTTTTATCACTGGGGACAGCTAGTCCAATTTTCCCCAGTATTAATACAATGTAGTGAGTGAATTTACTATATGCACAGCATAGTTTTGGACTTTTGCTTCATATTTTTCTTGCTGCTTTAAAATTTTAATTTCTAAGATTTATATCAGAGAGAAAACATTCATTAAAAATGTCTTTTTGAAAACAATGTATTTCTCAAAGGACAGAGAAAACTGAATCTCTGTTGCAAACATTCCAGTCTTCTAAAAAATGTACTTTGTATTCTTTAACTCTAATATTAATGCTGATATTTTCATTTGAATTTTTTCATGGGAAATATGTTCATGGGAAATATGTTCATGTCACACTCAGAAATATTAAAAATATGAGAGGAAACAAAAATTAATAGAAGTGCGAGAATTTCCCGACAGTGTGACTTCATTAACAAAATCATAGTTCTGCCTCTATATTTTCTTATATATTAAATAGCATAAACACACTAAAGCATGGTTCATTTAGTCCCTAATTTTTCTCTTGGATAAATTATCTAGATTGTTTCAGTTCACGTGCATTAGTCTTGAGGAGAAATTATGCAGTTTATTTTAGAAAAAGCAATCACTGTTAGATCTTGTACCAAATTGATTTATTACTCCACAGTGCCTCAAAATATTACAATTACCAATGATATAGAATGCCAAACCAGAGGCAAATTAATGATGTTTAGAAGAAAGGAAACCAACCAAATCTAGATTTGAATTCTGTCACATCATTTTAATATTTAATCATGAAGTTTTTATTTCATTTTGACCAACTTCTTCTCTTGCCACTCTGGTTGTAACCTTTTTCTGTTTCCATTGATCTTGTAAAAGCACAGTAGGCATATACAGCATCACTTGTGAACATCTATTTTTCAAGATCTAGTTAAAATTTATTTTTTAACTCTCTAGGCTGAACTGGCTTTCATTATTCTTGTGTTTGTTTTTTGGGGGGTTCTAGAGCATTTTGTAGATGTTTCTGACAAGTAATGCATGACTATAATTATTACTCATGACTATGTATTATACATTAAAGTACAAAAACATATATTATACATTCTACTATACACACAATATTAAGTAATTGGTCTAGAAAACTTTGCAAATATATAATATTTTGAAAAAGATTTATGAAATAAATAAATTAATATGTCAAATAAATTTTTGCAGTGTATATATCACAAAATCCATCCTTTTCTTATTTGAATATATGTAAAGGTACTTTAGAATTGTAAGTATATTTAGAAGTTGTATATTTATTGGTATTATAAGGTTTTAAAGTGTTATTAGGTGGTAAATAACTTTGATATAAATTTCTTCTTAAATACAAAATATACATATACATGTATATATACTCATACATATCTAAAACTACTCGTATAGAGTGAGAAGATAGTAGACTATTTCATAGCAATTTCCCTCTAATCATTGCTGTTATACTGTATCTTGGACTCAGGGAGTAAACACATATACCTATTGCATTATCATATAGAGTGGTGGTGGGGAGTGGGTCTCAGGGAACCAATACGACAACCAGCGAACATTGTGATTTGCAATTATTTTCTGAATCCTAGTTTCCCATTCTCCACCTAATTCTACTCTCAAAACTAGAAGAGACAGCAAAGCTTCCCACCCATAGCCCTGTTTCAAAAATAAAACAAATTCAGAACCTTGATCAGGGAAGAATAGAGGTTGAGCAAACATCAGAAGTGAAAGCCTCTAACTGCCACTGAATAATCAATCTAAAGAGTAAAAAAGAGATCTGTCACAAATGAGGAAAAATCAACAGACGAACACATATAAGTCCCAGTGTACCAAAGAGAAAACACTTGAAAAATCAAACCTCAAAGACCAAACAATGGAAATTAACAACTGGCCCCAGAATACAACAGGGACTAGGGAATGGATGGAAAGAGCAAATAAGACTCAAGAAAAACAAGATGCAACACTAAAATAACTAACAGGGTTTTTGGCCATAAAACAAAACAAAACAAAACTTCATCTAGGAAATAAATAACAAGATGACAAGCATGAAAAGCAGAAGTAATAAAGAAGGAACAGAATCTCAGAATTTGGAATTCGCCTGATCTGTAAAAAACAGAAAGAAAACTCAGAAAAAAAAGAACAAAGCCTCCAAGAGATGTGCATTTATATCAAGAGGTCAATCCTATGCCTGAATGGTATCACAGAAGAAGAACATCTTGGAGCAAATATTCTAAGAGGTTATCAAAGAAAACTTTCTGCATCTCACCAGAGATATGATCATTCAAACACAAGAGATACAGAGAAACCCCACAAGACATCAAATGAGAAGACCAACCCCTAGACACATAATAATTCAGCTACACAAAGTAGGTACAAAAGAAAACATCCTGAAGGAAGCAAGAGAGAAAGGTCAGACTACCTACCGATAAAGACCAATGAGAATAGCAGCAGATGCATCAGCAGAATCATTACAATTTTAGAAGGGATTGAAGTTCAATTTTCAAAGTCCTCAAAGATAAACAATTTCAAGCAAGAAGTTCTTACCCCAAAAAGCTCAGTTTCATCACCTATGGAGACATCCAATCCCTAAGAGATTTTGCAGCTTCCAGAACAGCTCTACAGAAGACACTTAAAAAGGTCTTAAGTACAGAAGAAAGAAAAAAAGAATGATCATATGCTTCCCAAGAGAACAGGAGAACACAGAATCAAGAGAGAGTACATTGCAACTGCAAACTTGAAAATATACACATACATCAACGCAAAAGTTAAAAACATCAAACAAACACACACATCAAACAAATTTATAAGAAATTCATGACAGAGAGAAATACTCACATTTCAATAATCAGCCTGAACTTGATTGGACTAAATGTCACTGAAAAGACAATAGCAAACTGGATTTAAAAAATAATAATAATAATTTACTGCAACCAGGAAATGTATCTAACCACAAGGGACAGACACAAACTCAGAGACAGAGGATACAAAATGAATTTCCAAGTGAATGGATCACAAAAGGAGGCAGGGATTTTGCTATTAATAACAGATAAAATAACATTTAAACTATCAAAAATTAAAAAAGATACAGAAAGACACTACATAAAGATAAAAGTTTCAATACATCAATACAAAATATCCATCCTAAGCCTAAACATATATGCACCCAAAACAGGTGCACCAGATTTTACAAAGAAATTACTAAGTAAACTAACAAGCAAAAAAGATATTGACCCTAATACCATTATAGCTGGGGACTTAAATACCTGACTAACAACCCTAGGTAGGTCATAGAGGTAAAAAGCCAACAAAGAAATTTGGAACCAATAATTGATTAATAACTATGCTTCTCTCTTCTGATACTCATTCTATATTTCTCCTGACCTCGGCGAGAAGCTCTCTTAAGTATTTGCATTAGGCACAGACACTTCAAATATCATTAGATCTGCTGGATCACATGATTCATGTAGCAAAGAAATAAGTACTGAAGCCTAAAATTACTGAAGAGATTTTTCTTGTTCAATGTCAATAAAACATGAAATCTTTAGGATTGACTCTAGAGTGTATGCTACTTATTCTATCTACAAAACGCCCACCAAGTGTTGTGCCTCTGTCTTTTATGGTAGTTGGTATAAGATGTGGCAACTTACCTCTCACTCTGGAGGGTAACATGCCTAAGGTCACTGGAATCCTAGATACTTTATTAAGGTGGCTGGCTTCCAATATGCTGTGAGGTTGATATCCCATCTTCTCACTCCCATATATTTTACTAAGCCAACTCAAGTACTTGTTACTTCCTTCTCATTAGATCCAGTCAGCATAATGTAATTAATGTCGTGAACCAGTGATATTCTATGAAATGTCAAGATGATAAAAATCTCCAAGGACTATATATGGTTGGAGAGAAATAGAATTGACATAGCTTTGAGGCAACACTGAAGCAATTCTGTGAGACTTTCTAGTTAAAGCAAATTGCTTTGGAAATTAGTATAGACAAAATCTCATTAATCAGATGAATAGGTGCATTGCCAAGTGCCAAATTTGTTTTAGTTTTTTTTTTTTTTCCTTGAAAAGATAGTATATTTGGGAACATAGCTGTGATTGCAAACACCAATAAATTGCATTTTTTATAGTCTGCCATTATTCTCCAAGTTCCATCTTTCTTCACTAGCCAATTGGTGAGCTAAGGGGGACAGCAATAGGCATCCTCATGCCTGCTTATTTCAAGTCATCTATGATGGAATTAATTTCTGCAGTATCCACACAGATGCAATATTGCTTCTGATTTATTATCTTGGAAGAAAATGGAAGTTTCAGGGGCTTCTACTTAGTGCTTCCTATTATAATGCCACCTACTATCGGTCATTGAGCTGATATGAGGATTTTATAAGTTGTTAAGTTTGTCTATGTCAATTAGAAAGCATGACATTAATGGCAAAGTTAAATGCTAAATGACACAGTTGCCAAAGAAGTTGTCTATGCTGCAGGAGTTGGGCACTAGAGAAGTCACGAGCAGTGATTTGGGACACACCAAAACCAGAAGCAAATATTCTTCCTTTCACAATGTCTCTTTATTGTCCTCTACTGACAAAGCTTTGATAACAGCAGGCAAAAGAAAAATATTTTAAGGGCCAAGATACATTTTCACAGAACAAGAAAAAGGGTGAATTTCAAGTAAAATGATACTAAATTAACAACTGCAACAAGTCCTACATTTTTTTAACAACAGTGTCAAAATACTATCTTGAAGGGGAATAGCAAGATGAGAGAAAGAGTATTCACATATACCATTCGGATTATGATTCACAAATCAAACTTGTAAAAAATTACAGCTGAATTATCAGTGAAAAAATAAAACATATTGATAATAGAATACAGAAAAAATATATGTTTGAATATGATTCTCATACAGGAAAGGCAAACATTGTCAGAATTCAAATAGTTTAAAATAGGTAGAGATTCTACACTAACTCTACTTAAATAAAAAAATAAAAAGATTCAACAAAACATTTAAAAATATGGGTAAATAGAAAAAAATTATTAAAAAGTTAAACATATAAGAAACAAGGTCTTAAATGAATATCTGATATACCAGTTATGACACTGCATGTGAATTTTACTAAATGTTCTCTTTTAAAAAATTAAACCATTAAGATTTGGTCAAAACACATCATAGAGCTAAATATTCATCGTAAGAAACACATTGAAAATAAAACAAAAAACTACCAGGCGGTCTATTAATGAGCAGGAAATTATATTTTAGCAAGAGAAAGCACAGTAAAGTAGTAGTAGCAGCCATATTGTCCAAGAAGATGACATTAAAAGGTAAAAGAACTAAAGAGGACAGAAAATGGCATGCAGTTTTGAAAGCTTCAGTTTATGAAAAGATATAAATAGCACATGCCTGTGTGAACTGAGTAGCATAGCAGTTAAATATAGATGTTAAAACATCAAGAGGTAAGAAAATTTTGTTATAAATTATAATGTCATCCTGATACTCATTCAATGACTATTACAAAGAAGGAAAAAAAATATACTACAACTAAATAGTGGCATAGATATATCTCACATAATATTAAGGGAAGTAATTAATGACATCTACCAAGTAGAATGAGTAACTAGCCTATCAGATTAAATGTCTTCTACAAATATTTGCTCAATTTACATGAGCAAACTGCAAACATGCTGTAGACATGTTCTAATTTTCTGATTATCTCCCTGGTTATCTCCCATCTATTAATTAGAATGATAAAAGCATGCTTGGTTAGATTAAGGTTATACATTTGTGCTAAGATTCTTTTCAGAGCCAATAATCTCTAAAATATCAAATAAATGTGATAGCTTATATCTTTCTCATTTAAAGTTACTTTAAATCTGTGCATTACTTAATTTTTTTATTTTACTAGGAAATGAGTATTTTTGGTGTTTTTACAGAAAAGGACAAAAGTAGTAAAAATGCATTGCAAATGTATGAATAAGGCATTTCTTTCTAACTGCACAGAACAATTGCAGTAGCAGCAGTAGTAGAAATTAGTGCCTTAATTTTTTTCAAGCACATAAAGATCAAATAACTTAAAGAATCAAGGCATGTTCAAGAAAAAAATGTCTTTTGGAGTCTACAGAGAGCAGAAAATCAAGAAAGTACAAAAATTAAGATACAGATATTATGTGTTCCAGGCTCAGATAGATTAGTCAATCAGACTAACTTAATACAGGAACCATGATAAAAATAAGTGAGAATGTCATGACTATTCACATGGCTTAAGTGGATAAAATGTATGCCAAATTGCAACTAATTCAACCTTCAAAAATTTAATAAATATTTAATAATAATTATGCCAGTAGGACGAACAAACACCCACATGAAAACTTGACATTACTAGATACATTTGTTTGTTTTACAACTTTCTATAGCATGGACATGATGGTTTTTATCATCCCACCCCGACAAAACTTTAAATGAACATAGCCCAATGAAGGAAAGCCTCCTAGGGAAGGAGCTTGGAGAGAAGATGGTTTATGAAGTCATAGCCCTTGTTTGACAACATAGTTTCCTCTAGAGAATGACATTAGTCTATGGAGAAGTTCTAAATCAATTTGTGTTCATAGCATAGTGGAGGCTGGGTTATACAGACAGATGAGTCACTCATACTTCAATGAATGACTTTATCTTTTTCTAGTTGTTTTCCAAAGTAAAAACATTTTATTGTCCTTATTCTTGTGTACAGTTACTACCATTTGATATCTTCCATGAAATATTTGACTTGCCTATACTGCCCCCAGAGAACTATTTCAGATGTTTTTAAAAATCTGTGATTTATTCTTTTTCATAATGTAAATTTTACTCCCTGTTGAGCTTTAGGAAATTAACATTCTGTTTATAATATAAAATGATAGAGAATCCTAACATTATGATACTCACTATTTAGAAAAGATCACTGTCTCTTGGTATTAAAGAACGAATGAAAAGCTGCCTGAGAAATCAGAGAACCTAAAATATATTCTCTGCATGAACAAATTAAGCGCTTTCCCTTAGGCACAAGTGTGTCTTCATGCAATGAAGTCTTTAAAAAGGACCTCAAAACATCAATGTGGTACAATTGAAACCTGTATAGTTTGCTTAGTTTAACCTTTAAATAGTTTGTGCATTAGAAACCATGCAGGATCAACATAATCTCATTAATTTTATATGTTAAAAAAGTTTTCTCTTTATTGAGACATCTCTTTTTAATGTGATTTTCCTTAATTAAAACTATAAAAATAAACTGTAATTATATGTAACTACATATCAAACACTGAAAATATCTCTATATTTTCAAAATATCTTAGCTGTACTTTCTCGTTCTTCAATATTCAATATTAGTCTGACAAGCTCTGTATTTGTTAGCTTCTATAAAACTGTAATGGCTTTGAACAGTGAATATTATATTGTTTTATAATACATGCCAAAATATAAGTTACTTTGACAAAAATTTCACCTCAGGGAAGAGGAAATCGGCTTACATTTTCATTCTTATGCATGCTATCATTTAAAGAGTGTTACTTTCTTTTAAACAATAAATGATTTAGGTAGGGTTCAGCAACTTTTTCAGAGTGTAAATATTTTAAATTTTGTGGACCATAAGGTTTCTGCCATAACTACTTCCCTCTGGCAATGTATTTAAAAAAAGCCATAGATAATAAGTAAACAAGTGATAATGGCTTTGTTCAAATAAATGTTATTATAAGAATGGATGGCAGGCCAGATTTGGCCCAATGATCATAGTTTGCCTAGTTTGCATTTGGAGAGTATCTCAACCTGAAACAACTATAAATGATTCTAGTTTATGCATGTTTGTGAATTAATCAGTCCTAAAAATATTGCCAACAAGTAAAAGGTAAATAGATTTTTACTATTTCATTTATACCTAAAAAATATATGTTCTTAAAATTTTACTCACATTTTCTTATTAGAAAGCTTAAACTAGCAAATATTGAGGGTCAACATCTATTCAGAAATACAATGGTTATTCAGTCACAGAAATTAATAGATAGAAATTGCTTATTATCGATGGTGAGATTCCAATCAGTATGTGTTATTTAATGTTTTGTTTTGTTTTGTTTTGTTTTGTTTTTTGAGTTGGAGTCTCACTCTGTTGCCCAGACTGGAGTGCAGTGGCCGCTCCCGGCCACCGCAGCCTCGACCCGCTGGGCTCCGGCGATCCTTCCGCCTCAGCTTTCCAAGTAGCTGGAACTATAGGCGCGCGCTACCACGCCCGACTAATTTTTTGATTTATTGTAGAGATGAGGTCTCACTTACCCAGGTGGGTCTCGAATCCGCGGGCTCAGGCAATCCACTCACTTCAGCCTCCCAAAGGCGCGGGATTACAGGCTGAGCCACCGAGCCCGGCTGTTATTTAATGTTTTTAATCACCAAAATAAAGCTATATAAATTAATTAACCATTGTAGCAATTTATTTTGTTCAAAATGTCACTTGTGTCTTTTATAATAATTCACTTGTATTACCAATACAAGTTGTCAGACTTACTTTTATTTCACTGTATCTTTCTGCTGTTGTTATTTCATCTATTCAAATATAAGCACCTAGCTTATTGCTGAGGATTTTAAGGCTAGTCACATATGTCACATCATATGGCTCAAAAGTCCCTTAGTAGGTATCTCTAAGCAAAAAGAATATAAAATATAGCCATATTATAAAACAAATAAATGAAAAAAAAAAACACACACAAAAAATGCATTATTATTTAATATCCTGTTTTAACTTTCCCTGATTGTCTCAAAAATCTATGTTTGCCTTTGATTTGTACTATGCAGGATGACAACAAGGTCCACACATTTCATACTTCTCCATTTGAAGAATACTTTACTTTTTGTCTCCTAAAATTGTTAACACTGTCCCATTTGACCTAAGCTGTACTGAAAAGAGAGGATAGGTAAGGAATGCGGCAAGACTGTGGCTAGACTTCCTGGCCTCCACCTTCGGGGTTATCACTCAATAACAGGCAAGAGAAATGAAACAAGCACTTGTCTTCCCTCACTGATGAAGCTTAGTTAGCTGGGTAGCATATTCTGTTGAAATTGTTTATCTTTGAGAACTTTGAAGATTGGGTTCCAATCTCTCATAGCCTAAAGTGTTTCTGTAAATCTGCTGCTATTCTAAATGTTCTTTCCTGGTATGACCTTTTTCTCTTGCTGCCTTTAGGATTTTATCAGAGACTACTATGTGCACTTATATGGAAACAAACTTGAAAAATTAAAGGAAATGGAGAACTTTCTGACATCATGCAATCTCCCTAGGCTGAAACAAGAAGAAATTGGGACCCTAAATAGACCAATAAAAATCCAGGAAATAGAATATATCGCAAGAAAACTACCTACAGAAAAAAGCCCTGGACTAGATGGCTTTCCAGTAGAATTCTACAAAACATAAAAGGAGGAATTGATACCAATTCTACTGAAAGTATTCCAGGTTATCAAGAAATATGGAACTCTCCCTAAGTCATTTATGGCACTAACATCACATTGATACCCAAGCCAGGTAAAGATTCAACAAAGAAAGAGAACTACAGGCCAATATCCTTGATGAACATAGATGCTAAAATTCTCAACAAGATCCTAGCAAACCGGATTCAACAACACATATCAAAAATCATCCACCACGACCAAGTAAGCTTCATCCCTGGGATGCAAGCCTGGTTCAACATTTGTAAGACCACAAATGTAATTAAATACACCAACATATGTAAAAACAAAAATCACATGATTATATCTTCAGTTGCAGAAAAAGCTTTTGATAAAATCCAGCACCCCTTCTTGATAAAAACCCTCAAACATCTAGGCATAGATGGAACATCCCTTAAAATAATAAGAGCCATCTATGAGAAACCCACATCCAGCATACTACTAAACAGACAGAAATTGGAACTATTTCCCCTGAAAACTGGAACAAGACAAAGATACCCACTCTCACTCCTCATTCAACATAGTTTTGGAAGTCCTAGTTATAACAATCAGAGAAGAGAAATCAGGGCTATCCAAATAGGAAAAGAGAAAGTCACGTTACCTTTCTTTGTAGATGACATGATTCTATACCTTGAAAACCCAAGAGAATCTGTCAAAAACCTCATTTCACTGATACAGGATTTTAGCAAGTCTCAGTGTACAAAATAAATGTGCAAAAGACAATCGCATTTCTAAACACCAGTAATAATCAAACAAAAACCCAAATAAAGAGCACAATTCCATTCACAATAGACACACACAAAAATGAAATACCTTGGCATCTTCCTAACCAGAGTTGTGAAAGACCTTTATCATGAAAACTACTAAACATTGCTCAAAGAAATTAAAGATGACAAACAGGTGGAAAAATATTCTATGCTCATGGATTGGAAGAATCAACATTGTTAAGATGTCCATTCTACCTAAGGCAATCTACAGATTTGATGCAATACTCATCAAATTACCAGCAACATTCTTCTCAGACCTAAAAACAATACAGGAATTCATATGAAAACATAAATGACCAAGAATAGCCAAAATAATCCTCAGCAAAAAAAAAAAAAAAAAAAAAGAAAAAGCAGGAGGTATTCTACTCCCAGATTTTAAACTTTATTATAAAGCTACAATAATCAAGACAGCCTGGTATTGGTACAAAAACAGGCATATAGACCAATGGAATAGAATTGAGATTCCAGAAGCAAAACCTCAATTTTTCAATCAACTCATCTTCAACAAAGCCTCTACCACCAACCACTGGGGAGAGCAGAACCTATTCAGTAAATGGTGCAAGGAAAACTGGTTGACCACATGCAGAATATTGAAACAGGATCCCTACCTATCCCCATACACAAAAATTAACTCTAAATGGATCAGAGACCTAAAACTGAAACCTCAACCTATAAGAACCTTAGAAAATACAGGAGACATTCTTATGGAAGTTGGAACTGGCAACCAGTTCCTGACTAAAACCCGAAGTGCCCAAGCCATAAGAGATAAAATAGGTGGAATCTCATCAAACTGAAAAGCTTCTACAAAGCCAAAGAAACCATCATGAGACCAGGGAAACAGCCCACAGACTGGAAAAAAAATATTTGCTAACTCCATGTCTGACAAAGGCCTAACATCAGGGATCTACAAGAAACTCAAATGTGCTGAAAAGAAAAAAACAAAGAGCCCCATTACAAAGTGGGCAAAAGATATGAATAGACAGTTCTCAAAAGAAGATGTACAAGCACCCAACAGATACATAAAAAAATGTTCAGCTTCACTGGTCAAGGAGATGCAAATTAAAACTACATGGAGATACCACCTAACTCCAGTCAGAATGACCATCATCAATAACTCAAAAAATAACAGATGCTGGAGAAGATGTGGTGAAAAGGGAACATGTCTACACTGTTGGTGGGACTGTAAACTTGTACAGCTTTTGTGGAATACAGTGTGGAGATTCCCAAAAGTTCCAAAAATTGACCTTCCATATAACTCCACAATCCCCCTACTGGGAATATACCCGGAAGAACTCAAATCACTCTACAAAAAAGTACCTGCACACGTATGTTTATTGCAGCATTATTCACAATAGCAAGAACATGGAACCAACCATGCTGCCTATCAAAAGAGGACTGGATTAAACAAAACGTGGTACATATATAAAATGGAATATTGTTCAACCATAAAGAACAAAATCATGAACTTTGCAGCAACCTGGATGGAATTAGAGTCTATAATACTGAGTGATCTTTCACAGAAACTAAGACTTGAGTATTACATGTTCTCACTCATAAGTGGACCTTGAACAACTCTCATAATACTATAGGAAAAGGATTGACAGTAGTGGGAAACTAAGTGGGGGGGCAGGGGCAGTGGGGAGGTGGGATTGACAGCAGTCAAAATCTTCCTGGGGAAGGGGGAGCACACCTCATCAACAAGGGTTCCTGCAGAATGAATATTTGTATACCTAATTCTGTATTGTACCCCACAATTTCAAAATAAAAAAATAAATTAAAAAAAAGAAAACATGGAATGTTAAATTACCACATGTAGTGCAGCATTGAATCAAGTGCCCCATTTTTTGCAATATGTAATATATGAAAGCAAATTAAATTTCAGGAGATAATATAAATTTTTACAATAGATCTCAGATTTGAACAGATACACTTCAAGACATTTTGATAGTTCCGATGGCTAAATACTTAGTAATTATCAACTTTATGAGCCAGATGCCAGCAATGGAGAAGATAACAACCATTTTTAAAATAAAAAATTCATTAGCTAAAAGTTAAAAGTGTCAGTTTTTAAAAAGCAGTAAAAGACAGCAATTGAAATGAAAAACCAAGGAATGTTTTTCACTAATTTGCAGTAGCAGATCTTTGCTTTTAGCTATACTGGGAGAAAATGTTTTAAAAATCAGTGATACTACTTTTGCTTCTGACCAAGATAGAGCAAGGAAGAGCAGATTTACTCCATTATTTGAATTAATCAAAAATAAAAAGAAAACAAGAAAGAAACAAGACAAAATATAAGAAACAGTGGTTTTGGCATTCCGGAGAGCAGAGTGACCGTATGGTGCTCTCTGAGAGATGGAGAATACGTGAAATGAGCTCTATACTTGCCTCATCTTGCTGCCTTCAGAGAAACTCTAGGAAAGAGAAGCTATAGGACTTCTACCCAGGGAAAGCCCTCAAGCACAGCTCCAGAGACTGCACTGAGGAGATTAAGCCAAGTGCTGGGAAACCAAGGTTGCTGGAGCTTGTAGGACAGTGATCTGTGGAAAGAACTGCACAGAGGAAAAGAACTCCAGAGATCTTCAGAGTCTCCCTTAGAGTATTCAGTTGACTACTGACCATTCCATATTATACAATTTAAAATCACATATATTACAAATTATAAAGTTTGGACTGTTCTTCTTCTTTTAGCATCATATATGTGGATAATAATAACTCACTGAGCTTTAATTTGGGTTTTCCTGCATTTTAAGGAGTTGGAACAGTTTTTCCTATGTTTAATAGCCATTTGGAAAGCCCTGTTTTGTAAAGCTCTTATCAAATCTCTTGTCGACTTTTAAATTTTTTTGTCTCTTCTTTGAATGATGTGATTATAAAAGTGTGTGTGTGTGTGTGTGTACACATATACCACTTATATATGTTGCAATTTTTGTAGTTTTCTCTATTACTTGGTTCTGTTGTCCTTTGAAGAGTAGATATTAATTGTAATGGATATGCTCAATACTTGTTTGTTTATTCAAAATAATTAACTATAATATTCTGTTATAATTTCCCAACCATCAAGTTTTTGGAGATATACCCCTTACTTTCTTCTACCATCTTTAATATTCTCTCTAAATCTAAATGCATAATTCGCTTAGAATTTAGCTTTGCATATAGTGTGATGTTGGGTCAAGTTTTAGTTTTTCTACACACATACCCATTTAGCCCATTTATTTAAAGATTATTATTTTCTCATTTTGATTTGCATTTATCTGTGATCAGTGAGGCTGGGCATTTTTGTATGTGTTTGTTGGCTGTTTGCATGTCATCTTTTGAGAAGTGTCTGTTCATGTCCTTTGCCATGTTTTTAATAGGGTTGTTTATTTTTTTCTTTCACTTCATTTGAGTTTCTTGTAGATACTGAATGTTAGGTCTTTGTCAAATGCATAATTTGAATATTTCCCCCATATTCTACTATCATCTTTACCTTCTTTATAGTTTATTTTGTTATGCAAAATATTTTTGGTTTGATGAGGTCCCATCTGTCTATCTTAGCTTTTGTAACATTCACTTTTGGGGAGGGACTTAGTCATGAATTCATTGTCTATTCTGAGGTCCAGAAGGTTTTTTCCTACGTTTTCTTCTAGGATTCCTATAGTATTTTGTTTAGGTCTGTATTCTATTTTGAATTGATTTTCATATATGATGATAAGTAGTGTTCCAGTTCCATTCTTCTTCATGGGGCTAGCCAGTTTTCCCAGCACCTTTTGGTAAATATGGTCTCCTTTCCTCAATGATTGCTCTGATAAAGATGGCTATTATTAATAAGTCAAAAAACAACAGGTGCTGGTGAGGCTGTGGTGAAAAGACAATGCTTCTACACTGTTCATGGGAATGTATACTAGTTCATTCTCTATGGAAAGTGGTGTGGTGATTTCTAAAAGAACTAACTATTGATATTCTATACAATCCAGTAATCTCTCTCCTGGGAATATACCTGGAGTAACGTAAATTGCTCTACCAAAAAGACACCTGCACATACATGTTTATTGCTGCACTATTCACAATAGCAAAAACATAGAACCAATCCTGCTGCCCATTGAAAGTGTACTGGATAAGTAATATAAAATGTGGTGTGTGTGTGTGTGTGTGTGTGTGTGTGTGTGTGTGTGTGTTTGAGTGTGTAATGGAATATTACTCAGCCATAAAGAAAAGTTAAATCATGGACTTCACAGCAACTTGGATGTAGTTGAAGACCATCATACTAAGTGAAATATCACAAAAACAACTGAATGCCTCACGTTCTCATTCATAACTGGGCCCCGAACACTAGTCATATTAGCACAAGGGTGGGGTCAGCTTTGGCTGGACACTGCCAGGAAAAGGAGGGAAAGAAGGAGGAAGGAAGGGAGAAAGAGAAGAGGGCAGGAGGAGTGTGACAACATAAAGGGTAACTGGTTTACTACCAGGGGCGTGAGGGCCCCTAGAAATCCAAACTTCACTTGCATGCAGCCTGCTTGTGTAGTAATTCCTCACTGGTACCCCACAACTCTATAATAAATAATTAAACTACACAAAAATAAAAAAAATAAAGATTATTATTTTCTCATCTCTTCTACGATCATATTTATACTAACTCTGTGTCCACAGAGTTATATATCTGTTTCTGGAATTTCTGGTGTTTCTCGCCTAGCAATCTAATTTCAGAGGCTATTTGATTCAAATTTATTAGTCTTTGCCAGGGTCTGACTACTTCCTGTTTACCTCCCCCACCATCCCTTTTATTCTAGTTGACTACTCTCCAGATTCTCAAATCATATTGAGCAGAGTTCACCAAATTTTCATATATAAACTTGAATTGCTATTGTATGGGTGCTATAATGTAGTGCTTTTATTCATATATCTTTCTAAACAACTAAAGAAATAATCACTCTAAAAGATATCACATTCAGCTCTAGATTTTTGATAAATTGTTTTAATTGATTGATTTCTCTATGGTTCAGAATGTGTCAAACATTATATATATATCAGTGTGTGGTTGTGGCATTAAAAAACACATGCTCACATACCTAATTTGGAAGAAACACCCAAACTCTTATTAAGATACCCCATTGTATCATAGGATATGTGATAAATGTGGGATTCTTACCAGATTCAAAATCACTTCACATACAGATGAAAAGTAGTATTTCTAGCAGCAAATAAAAGTCATCGTTCTAATGACCCTAATGCATTCTTGACTGAGACTGACTTTCAGTTCAGAAAATACAAGGTGTGAATGCTGAAAGCTTCATTAACGTCTTGTCAATTTTTCATGCTTCAGGCAATTTCAGTTTAGCTTTTATGTGTCTAAAAAGCACAGGTAACTGATTTTATACAGTCCTAAGTTAAAGGAAAATGCTGGGCACATTTCAAAGTCCCTCTCATTTCTACACATCTGATCGATGTGAAGTTTTCAATACAGCCAATGATTTTTAATATAGTGTCTTGAGTTTGTGAAAAATGTCTACATCATTAAAAACATACACATCTTTTAGTACCTATATTACTGTCAAAAGTTGAATTAATATGACCTTGGTTCAGAATAAGTGCCTATTCATATTCGTTATCATTTAATAATTTCACCTTACTAAAAAACTTGGATAAGCCATTTATATAAAATTTAATATCAGTTATGTGAAATAAATAATAAAAAATTAAATTTATTAAGTCAAAATAATCACTTTAACACAGTGGAAAATTTGACCGTCTATTAGATGCAAGATTCTATGTAATGACAGGGAAAACATTTTTTTTAAAAATTATTTAAGCTGGTCACCTTAGAGCACTCTTTAACATATCCAAGTTCATAGCTTTTTATTTTTTTTCATCTTCCAATTTCTCTCTTCCCTTCCTGGGTAATTGAGGAGGTTTCGCATTCCAGGTAGATCTTTTTTTTTTTCAGGCAGTGTTGCTATGTGACTCTATGGAACAGAGCCCCTCCTACCTATACAGGGCGGTCAGCATGGAAACATGGAAACACACACACACACACACACACACACACACACACACACACACACATACACACACACTTGTTCTTGTCAAATGTGATGTTAGAAGTTGGAGTTATACTGATCTAAGTAATGTAGAAGCTAGCAAATTAATGAAACTGTTGCTAACAAGTCATACATCATATATGACTTTAGAGGACAAAGTTGGATAATAAGAATTTAATAGTATATATTTGTTATTATCTCTGGAAGCAAGCTTGAAATAAGCAACATTTACAGAACAAACGCAGTCATGAGTATGATTAAGAAAGACTTTAAATGAATTAAATGTTTCTGCTGTTTACATTGCATTAGATAAATAGACTAAGAGAGTCATTAAGAAAATTATTTCATTTGAATAAAATGACTCAGGACAAAGATCAGATAAGTGATATCACTTAAATCAAAAGCAAATACCTTCAATGTAATTTCCTTTAAGTATAAAATAGAGGTATAAGGGTAATACAGAGAATGATTACAGCTGAAAAGAAAAAAAATATATCTTCAAGTAAACTGGAATGTGGAACAAACTAGAAACTGATGCAAAAGAAACAAACTGCATATGACAATGATATTCTATTTTTTACTTTTAAAAATTAAATTTTGCCGGGCTCGGTGGCTCAGCCTGTAATCCCGTGCCTTTGGGAGGCTGAGGTGAATGGATTGCCTGAGCCGGAGGGTTCGAGTCCCGCCTGGGCAACTTGGCGAGACCTCATCTCTACAATAAATAAAAAAAATCAGCCGGGCGTGGTAGCGCGCGCCTGTAATTCCGGCTACTCGGAAGGCGGAGGCGGAAGGATGGCCGGAGCCCAGCAGGTCGAGGCTGCGGTGGCCGGGAGCGGCCCCTGCACTCCAGTCTGGGCAACAGAGTGAGACTCCAACTCAAAAATAAATATATAAATAAATAAATAAATAAATAAATAAATAAATAAATAAATAATAAAAATTAAAATTTAAAAACTTTGAGCCTGAATAAAAAGTTATTTGATTTTTTTTAAACTTTGATATTACCCTTGAAATCACAACTAAGTCTCCCAAATGGCCAAAATGAAAAAGATGGCAACCTCAGTGTTGGTAAGGAAGCAGCACAATCATAAATCTCACATAATATTGATTGCAATGAAATTGGTGCAAACACTTTGAAGAAAAATTCAGTACTAAGACAATAAAAAAGTCAACATAAAACATGCATTCTCTCTACATATATATGTATAAACACACACATACACACGTATGTAATCCTATAGCTCAGTAATTGCAATCCTATTATTCCAAAAGAAATAAAACATATGTTACAAAAAGACTCACACAAAAATATTTATAGCACATAATTCATAATCACCATAAATAGAAAAACTAAAAATAGGCTAAGGCAGGTGTCCATTAATAGAAGAATGGAAAACTATGTATATTGAAATAATGGAACACTTTTCAGAAATAAAAGGAAACACACTACTGATATATGCAATAGCATGAATGACATGCAAAAGCATTATCCTTAGTTTAAGTAGGCTTTGGAAAGAAAGAGTCCCATATTACACTTTTATGTAAAATTCTAGAACATATAAAATTATTCTATGGTAGAAAACATCAGAATAGTAGTTGCTTCTAGGATATGAAGCAGGAATGGACTTAGAAAAAAAATAAGGAAACTTTCTGGAGTGATGAGAATATTCTATAATATGATATGAGTTTGAGTTGTAGAGGTATATGCATTTGTCAAAACCTAGAAAATAAGCAATTAAAGTTTTCCATTTTAATGTACATAAATTTTATGTTAAAAAATAACAAAAAATACAGTTCAGGCTAATGATGTGCACGCTGAATTATTTAGAAAGAATTATATTGGCATTAATAATTTACTTTTAAATGCTTTAAAATAAGATTAATTTATGGGAGGAGAGATGGATGGATTGATATATGGATAGGTATATGATAAAACAATGTTAACAATAGAATCTGGATAGTGAATATGCAGATGTTCAATGAAAGAGTACTTCAACTTTGCTCTCACAATAATATATTTATAGTAAAATGTTTATAAATATATTATTTAAGCTCCAATCTTCTATGAGTAAGACAAGGGATAAGAAATCCATGCTCTTCCTAAAGAGGGTCAAGTCCCGTAAGATGTGACCAAGATTAATGTAAAACAAAACTAAATAAACATAAACATTTTTTGTAAGTAGAGAATGGAGGCTAGCGTCAGGAGAAAAATAAGCAAAAATATATTTGCTACAGAATAGCAGAATTTGACCTATTCACATTCTTAGGGATGTAGGTTCACGCCATAATCACAGCAAGACTGCATATGTCCTTACCATCAGTGACTTCACTATGTATTCTATTTGTTTATATATCAAAGAAAACCATCTAATGTAGTGCATATTTTCTTTATTTTATCATTGTATATCAATATAAAATAATAATTGTATATAATATGCTAATAATCTGTGCAATAATTATTTATTATAAAATGAATAGCTTTAAAAAATGTACGGATATTTTAACCAAGAGAAGTCACATTTTTGTCTAAGTCCAATACTTATATCAAGGATAGCTTGAAATTTGGACTCAATTCTATGAGTGGGTTCTAATTTTAAGCTCTGTTCTCTAATATAAATTGAACTTCATCTGTGGGAAGGAAGAATATTGTACCAAATACTTGTTACTAGAAAGGTACACCATGGAAGACACTGCAAATATTCCCCAACACCCAGGTCTCCTCCTCTGCTGTACACACAGAATATTAATTGTACTTTTATGCTCCTTATAGCTGGGTAGGGCCATGTGACTGGTTGTCTTGAATAAAATGTGTGCAAAGGTGACAACATGTGCTAATTTAGGGTTGTGAGACTCAGAGACCTATGTGAGATTTTCTAAGCTGTCTTTCATTTCTGCTGTGGAAAATTTACTATACTATTTCAAATAGTATAGTAAAAAGATTGCTAAATTTCTGACAGTATGGTACCCTGAGGGACTATGTAAAGAAGAGCCTCTTAGGGATCAGAATGAGACATATACAACAATTATAAATATTTTAGAATTTTTTTTTTTTTTTACCACAGAGACATCAGGGTTGGTTGTTATTGTAGCATAAGCTAGACTATCCTGTTTAAATAAATGATTATTACTTGTATATATAAAATAGAGTTTGAAAATATTTTCAGAAAGTTACACAACTTAAAGAAATAAAACAGATTAGCCACAAAAATGAATTAAAGTGGAAAAAATAGATAACACTAATATCTAAAGTAAATGATATACTATTAAAGAAAATTATTTTGAACGCTGAGATGGATAAATACATTATTAAGCATTTGTAAAAGCAAAGCAAAACCCCTTACAAACTGGCCAGAATTCACGGTATTTGACATTTATAGACTATTTTATGTGTGTGTAATATAATAGATTTATTCCAGCAAAACAACTGGAATCAAAGAAATATGACTACTTGCCATAAAATGCATAAAGCAAACTGTGTTCCAGAAAAAGTAAAGAGTTAAAAACATTTAAGCAATATGATACTGACATTTTTTTCAAGTTGCATTATTTTAGTAACATAAAACAGGGGAGAGGGAAGGCAGGGAGGTGGGATTGACAGTCGTTGAAATCTGCCTGGGGAAGGGAAAGGGCGCACCTCATCAACAAGGGTAAGTGCACAATGAATATTTGGATGCCTAACCCTGAATTGTACCCCACAATTTTAAAATAAATTTTAAAGTTAAAAAAAAGACTCTTCCTTATGTGAGCCCAATCATAATAGTTATTTTCATAGCACGTAAAACCATAATTACCAAGCTTGCTATGATTTTTGAATTATTTTAAATTATATAGTCAACCTTTAGAGAAAATATGGAAGATATGTGCTTTGGCTACATTCCAAATCTGGTAAACCCAAAATAATTTAGATACCGAAGTGGAGATTAATATGTTGGGTTTTCTTTTGTAAAATTGGGTGCATAGAACTATTGACTGTGATGGTTGATTTTATGTATCTTCTTGACTGGGATAAGGGATGCACTGGTAAAACATTATTTTTTATTGTATTCCAAAGGATGTTTTCAGTAGTGATCAGCATATGAATCAGAACAGAGTAAAAAAAAAAAAAAATCTACCCTTACCAGTGCCAGTGGGGCATCATCTAATATATTGAGGGTTCAGATAGAAGATAAATTTTTAGGCACTGTGAACCAAATTTGCTGTACTCCATTTTCTTAATGAAATGAAGAGATAATTCTGCTCTTGTCAGTTGGAAATTCATCCTAGGTTAATGTGTGCATGCTTCTTTGTGTCTCTGCGTGTGTGTGTGTGTGTGTGTGTGTGTTGAGGGCATAAATGTAATTGTATATTCTTCAACACTCCTTAAAATTAAATGAATAAGTTAACCAAAAATCCAACTTTTAAAAATGTATTGTTTAAATATTTTTAAACCATATGTTTATATAATGTACCATAATTATTATAGTAGAGTATAATATAAAAATATCCCCTATCTGAAAAGTACGTGATGTACTTTTTATTTGTTGTTTTCCTTTCATTTCCTCTTTTAAAAAACATTGCTGTAAATTGCCAAATTATTTTGGTGAAGTCTTAATGCTGCTCAACTAGCATTCAGCCTTTACTCAAGGAAATAGCAGGATCACTGCAAGCACTTGCCACAGTGCAGCTTACTCTAATCATGTGGATGGGCAAGATTTAGTCACTGAATTTGACATCCTGAAAAGGTTCTTCATCTGGTAAAGCGAAAATCAACAAATCTAGATATGCTTACCTCTCAAGGGAGAACAAGAAATTTTTTTTTTTTTTTTGAGTTAGAGTCTCACTGTCGCCCAGACTGGAGTGCATGGCCGCTCCCGGCCACCGCAGCTTCGACCCGCTGGACTCCAGCGATCCTTCCGTCTCAGCCTTCCAAGGAGCTGGAACTACAGGCGCGAGCTACCACGCCCGGCTAATTTTTTTGATTTATTGTAGAGATGAGGTCTCACCAAGTTGCCCAGGCGGGTCTCGAACCCGCCTGGGCAACTTGTGTTTGCCCGCCTCATCATTAATTGTCAACACTCTAAGAATGAGTGTATCATCTCTTTGTATTTATATTCTAAAGTGCTAAATACAGTACCAAGCACTTAATAGATGCTCAAAAATGCACAGTTGAAGGAATGGATACAATAATAAAAGAATGATGAATGAATGGATGGTTTTCCTTATATAAAATTAATTTGCCTTGGGAGGCTGAGGTGAGTGGATTGCCTGAGCCTGCGGGTTGGAGACCCGCCTGGGCAGGTGAAACCTCATCTCTACAATAAATCAAAAAAATCAGCCGGGCGTGGTAGCGCGCGCCTGTAGTTCCGGCTACTCAGAAGGCTGAGGCGGAAGGATCACGGAGCCCAGCAGGTCGAGGCTGCGGTGGCCCGGTGCGGCCGCTGCACTCCAGTCTGGGCAACAGAGTGAGACGCCAACTCAAAAAAAGAAAAAGAAAAAAACAAAATTTAATTTATCTTTGTATTACACAAGTATATGGACATATTGAAAACCCTATCTTAGGTTATCAATGACAATATAAGCATACTTTCTAAGAAATATACTCAATATAAAACAGGTAATGTTAATAGACCTGTAAAAACTAAGATAATTTAATTTGCTTTATAATTGTATATTTCTTTTTTTTTTTTTTTTTTTTTGAGTTGGCGTCTCACTCCGTTGCCCAGACTGGAGTGCAGTGGCCGCTTCCGGCCACCGCAGCCTCGACCTGCTGGGCTCCGGCGATCCTTCCGCCTCTGCCTTCCAAGTAGCTGGAACTACAGGCGT
>CAUYQG010123737.1:0-10439 GCA_963574415.1 Tarsius wallacei | reverse complement strand
AGGAGGGAGAACCCAGTGGCATGCGGGCTGTGCACAGTGGCTGCCTCTGGGGTTGAGAGTGTGGTCGCTTTTAATTTATATGCCATATCTGTGTTTGAAACTTTATTAGGGTCCGGGCTCGGTGGCTCAGCCTGTAATCCCAGTGGTTTGGGAGGCTGAGGTGAGTGGATTGCCTGAGCCCGTGGGTTCGAGACCCACCCAGGCAACTTGGTGAGAGCTCACCTCTACAATAAATCAAAAATTAGCCGGGCGTGGTAGCATGCACCTGTAGTTTCAGCTACTTGGAAGGCTGAGGCGGAACGATTGCCGAAGCCCAGAAGGTCGAGGCTGCGGAGGCCGGGAGTATGCCACTGCACTCCAGTCAGGGCGACAGAGTGAGACTCCAACTCAAAAAAATAAAAATAAAAATAAATAAATAAAAAATAAAATAGTAACTCTATTTCAATGAAGTTGGTACCCCTTATGAGCCACTGTATTTATTTCACACATTTAAAAGCATTCTTGGACGGGCTCGGTGACTCAGCCTGTAATCCCGCGCCTTGGGAGGCTGAGGTGAGTGGATTTCCTGAGCCCGTGGGTTCGAGACCCGCCTGGGCAACTTGGCGAGACCTCATCTCTACAATAAATCAAAAAAATTAGCCGGGTGTGGTAGCGCACGCCTGTAGTTCCAGCTACTTGGAAGGCTGAGAGGGAAGGATCACCTGAGCCCAGCAGGTCGAGGCTGCGGTGGCCGGGAGTGGCCACTGCACTCCAGTCTGGGCGACAGAGTGAGACTCCAACTCAAAAAAAAAAAAAAGAAAGAATCTTCTCCAAAAGAGTCAGAAGTTAGATTCCATAGAGGGCTCTGTGCCTGCCCCTTTACAAAATATTGCATTCAGAATAAGGAATTCTGATTCATCAGCTGGAGTCACTTTCTCACCTGTAGGGTAGTAAAGATGGAGCCTCTTGATTTATAATCATTCTAGAATCATATAGAACAAAATAGATTTCCTAAAAGGAGCAAAGCAAGGGAGACCAAAAATAACAGGTGGTGTCTTCCCTCTGTGGCTCTCTGTATTATCTGTCTACTTCAAATAAACATGGAAAATTATGTAAGAATGCTGTCTTAATCTGTTTTGTGCTACTATAACATAATGCCTGGGATTGAGTGATTTATAATAGACATAAATTTGTTGATTCATGGTTCTGGAAGCTGGGAAGTTCAACATTCAGGGACTGGCATATTGCTGTGTCCTCCTATAATGGAAGGGCAAAGAGAGGGTTAAGAGGGAAATGACAAGGGAGCCAAACTCATTCTGTATAAGGAATCCACTCTTGCGACAATGAATCTTTTCCCTAATTGCAGCATTAATTATTAATTAATTCACTTCAACCTCATTGCCTAATCATCTCTCATTAGGCCCCACCTCCAAACACTGTTGTATTGGGGATTCAGTTTCTAACACATACTTTGAGGGGATACACTCAATCCATAGCAAATACTTATCTCCCTGTTTAAATATCTAATTTATGGGTAAAAAAAAGTTCAACATTTTGATGCAATATAAGCTTCACTTTTAACAAACCTACATATTCCTGATTTGAGGAACTTTTCATTGAGTATTTTAGCAAAAAACACCTAATAAAATTGCCATGTGATATTTTCTATGGTCATCCCACATTGGTATAGTGCTATGAAAGAATCAGTGATAAAATAAGAAGAATAACAGGACAGGCTCAGTTGCTCAGCTTGTAATCCCAGCACCTTGGGAGGCTGAGGTGAGTGGATTGCCTGAGCCCGCGGGTTTGAGACCAGCCTGGGCAACTTGGCGAGACCTTGTCTATACAGTAAAACAAAAAAATAGCTGGGCATGTTAGAGCACGTCTGTAGTTCCGGCTACTTGTAAGGCTGAGGCAGAAGGATTGCCTGAGCCTAGCAGGTCAACGGTGGTGTGATCTTGAGTGTGCCACTGCACTCCAGCCTGAACAATGGAGTGAGACTCCAACTCAAATAATAATAACAACAACAACAACAAAGGCTATAGAGAGTTGAATAGAGATGCTTATCCATCACCTCCAACACTTTTCTTTTCTTTGGAGTAAGAACATTCAAAAGCCTCTCTTCTAGGTATTTTGAAATGTATAATACAATATTATTTACATAGTCACTTTACAGTGCAGTAGAACACCAGAATTCATTTCTCCTATCTGTAATTTTGTACCCATTGACCAATCTCTTCCCATCCTTCTTTGTCCAGCCTCTAATAACCACTATTCTACTCTGTACTTCTATGAGATTAGCTTTGTAAATTCTACAAATGAATGATATCATGCGGTATTTGTCTTTCTGTGCCTGGCTTATTTCTTTCACTTAACATAATGTTCTCCAGGTTCATCCATATTGCCACAAATGACAGGATCTTATTCTTTCTATGGATGAATAGTAAGCATTCCATTGTATACATATACCACATTTTCATTATCCATTCATTCATTAATCGAAACTTAGGTTGATTTCACATCTTGGCTATTGTGAACTTCTTGTGTATAAATGTTTACAGATGTGATATACGATCTGAACTTTCTGTAAATAACACATCAGGTTAACAAGATGAGTGCACAGCCTGCCCTTCACTTTGCTCATATTCCGAACTGATAGCACTTAAATGAACAAGACCAACAGAAGAGAGCTTCCTTAGTGACAACATACTACCAAGCTTGAGGTTTGCAGAGCAGTGTTATTGACTGTGATTTGCCAATCAAATCACTGCAAGTATAAATAACATGACTTATAGAACTAAATAAATTTATACAGACAAAACCAAACAGAAACAAAAGTGCAAATGTGAGGAAGCCAAAAGTTATTGGACTTCTTAAAATAAATAAATATTAATAGCTAACCAAATGAACAAGTAAGAAAACTTTTATGCAACCTGAAACTGAAGAAGAAAAATTTCCTAGATATCTCTCCAAGCTCTATACCATTTTCCCCTTGTCCACTATATTCACCAACATTTTATTCTCCATTCTCTCCACTCGCCAAGTTTACCACGTTGCTTATGACATCAGAGTTTTTCTTACATGTTTCTTCTGCTGAAAGCCTCTTCTTTACCTAACTTCTATTAACCCTGTAAGTCTCAGCTTAAAAGTGACTGAGACTTTTTCAGGAAGGCCTTCCCTGAAAACTCAGATAAAATGGAATCTCCCTTGTTATTTTCTTATAGCATCATGCATTTTTCATGTACTACACTTATCATAATTATAATTATGTAGTTATTTATATAAGACCTTTATTGATATCTGCCTCTCCTAGTAGAATATAATCCTCATGTGGACAGGAATCAGGTATGTTTTGTTTACCACCATTTCTGTAGTATCTGAGTGCCAGACACATAGTAGGCACTTAATGATTTTATTAATAGACTGAGAATAACAGCAATATGTATCCATCAATGCACAGAGCATATGCATTACTAAAGCATTATGCGTAAAGCAGAATTCCCTATTTCAAGGCCCATTTTCCTGCTCCATTTCTGGTTCTTCACTACTCCTATAGATTCATTTTCACACCTGCCTCAAAGCAGTGACAGGTATGAGGCTTTAGCCCTTGGGAAGAGATGATTAATTAAAGAGGAAGTTCTAGATTAAAAGACTGATGATGGTGATGTAGCAGTTGGAGGTGAGAGCCACGTGAAGAAAAAGATAAAACTATACTTAATGTAACTTCTTGTACATTGACTTTCCTAACATGTCAACTCCATTCCTCCTGCAAATGGACTTTACCTTCAATTCAAGAGATCAAGAATCAGGAAAGTCCTTCTCAAAAATTCTTTGAAAATAACATAAGACTCAGACTTGGGAAAATTTAAAAACGAGTTATTGTTCTAGCACTTACAGTGTGACCTAATATCATGTAATCTCTCAGAACCTCTGTTCTATTATCTCAAAAAGATAAAACATGTACGTAAGATACCACAAAGAGAAAATAAACTGCAAAAAAAAAATGGAAAATCTGAAAGTTATACCTTAGTTTCCCTTTAACTCTAAAATTAGCAATGCATATATATTTTTTCAGTTACTCAACCAATATTTATTAGTGGTCTAATAATAATAATAATAATAACAACTATCACTTAACATGAATCATTTACCTTGTGCCAAAGGAAGTTCTTGTGTATCCATATGTTGACTTGCTTAATTCTCACAATAATCTTATTAAGAAGTCAGTATTTTAGTCTCCATTTCACAGTTAAATATCTGAGGGAGAAAAACATTAAATAATGTTTGTGATCATAAAACCAGTAGTCCCAGGGCTGAAATTCAAACTGAAGCAGTGTGGTCCCAAAGTCATGAACTTAACTACCATGCACACTGCCTTCTAGAATATGTTTCCAGTTTTCATGAGGTCCTCAGTTTTATGTGAAACAAGTAAGCTTGTCAAATGGCAGTTCATAGCATTTCTCAGCTGGAGATTCACAAAGTCATATATGTAATTTTCTTATAGCATATATCTGATTTTCAGCATCTTGTTAAAGCTGGATCTTATATTTTAAATAACTTTACCACAGAATTAACCCATACACACTCCTCTGCTTCCATAATACAAGCTATCTCTTGAGGAATAATTACAAAAATAATTAAGATATGATGCTTACTGGAAAGAGAGAGTGTAACCATAACATGTTGAAGCTTCAGTGTAATGGTACACAATCTGCTTCTTTTTTTGTATCATTTTACATTTGACATAATGAAATTTTCCTCTTCCCATTTGAAATTACCTGAATATTATGTAATTTAAAATTAATTCTACCTTTTTCAAACCAGGCTATTTTATTTTTTCAAGAATATTATTTGCTCTTTTAAGATGACAAAAGTCACCTCTTGTACCTGCAGACTAGCAATTTAGTCATGCTTAATGGCTAGAATGATAAACTAGGCTAAATTTAATTTTTTACAAGTAGTGCATTCATCTAAGCTCACAGCTTGGTTGAAAATAAGTAATAAAAAAGAGAACTGGAAGCTGTTACAATATTTAGTCAAATTATAGAAATCCATAGCAAAATTGTAATTACTAACAATAACAATAAAATGATTGTGGCATTCAAGTGACAATGTACATAAAATGTTCAAATGACTATCTGACACATAGTTATCACTTATTTTTTCAGTAAAGATTATTGTTACTACTATTTCTTGTATAGTTATTTATTCCTGAGACAGGTAACATAGATTTGGGAGAAAATAGTCTATGTATAATTTTTAAAAAAGTAAAATTTATTGGAAATTGAAATAACACAATGTAGACATAATGATGTATGGGTGATACAGTAGGCAAAACAATGGTCCCCAAATATGTTCACATTCTAACTCCTGGAACCTATCAATATGTTATGTTATATGGTAAAGGGAAATTAAGATTACAAATATAATTGAAATTGTTAATTATCTGACTTTAAAATAAGGAAATTATCCTAGATTATTCATGTGAACCCAATGTAATCACAAGAATCCTTAAATAGGGACTAAGAAGGTAAAAGAATTATTGTTAGAGGGATGAGATATTAAAAAGGCTCAACCAAGATCACTAACTTTGAAGATGAAGGAAAGATTCATTAAGTAAAGTAATGCAAGTGGCTTCTAGAAGCTAAAAAAGACACTGAAACAGATTCTCGTCTAGAGCCTCCAGAAATTAATGCTGCCCTGACAATACGTTGATTTTAACCCAGTGAGACCCATGTTAGATTTATGACCTCCAGAACTGTAAGATCATACATTTGTGTTGTTCTAAGCCACTAAGGTTGTGGTAATTTGTTACAGCAGCAACAGAAAAATAGTACAGGAAACTAGTGAATGTCAAGTAGTTTTCTACATAGTAGAAACTTAATAACTAATGTAGTGTAGTGGTTAAGAGAAGCCCCTTACTTTAGGGCTATAGAATCATATTGGTTGGGTTTGAATCTTGGATCTACTTACACACTTTGCCCAAGTGTGAAGTTGGACAAATAACCTCTTTGAGTCTGTTTCCTTATCTATAAAATGGAAATGTTAATGATGGAATATATCTTATTGAGTTGTGAAGATTAAATTTAAAGCATGCCAGGCTTGGTGGCTCAGCCTGTAATCCCGCGCCTTGGGAGGCTGAAGTGAGTGGATTGCCTGAGCCCGTGGGTTCAAGACCTGCCTGGGCAACTTGGCGAGATCTCATCTCTACAATAAATCAAAAAATTAGCCAGGCGTGGTAGCGCATGCCTGTAGTTCCTGCTACTTGGAAGGCTAAGGTGGAAGGATCGCCAGAGGCCAGCAGCTCGAGGCTGCGGTGGCCAGGAGCGGCCACTGCACTCCAGTCTGGGCGACAGTGAGACTCCAACTCAAAAAAAAAAAAAAAAAATTAAAGCATGTCCAGTTTATGATGTATACTAAATGGTCAATAATTGCTAGCTATTATTTTATCCACATGTGACAGATGAAGACTCTAAACCATAAAGGGGGAGAAAGGCCACCCATGAAAGAAGAGGTCACAGAGAAGAAAATTGAAGTAATTCTACCTTCTTATCTTCTGAGTGCTTACCCTGGCTGAAAGGATGGCTGCTTCTAAGTTTCCTTGAGAGCAAATTCCACATACAAGTTACTGTGTCAGATGAAAGTCAAAGAAAAACTAGAGCCCAGGTCTCTTGATTGCCATGTTGTGTCAGTTTAATCTTTCCAGCAAGACTGTAAGTTTCTCAAGCATGAAACTGTGTCAAATACTTCAGGTAGCCCTCACACTAAGTTTGGCATAGTACCAGAAAGCAGAGAAGTCCAGTGAGTGCTTGCCATGACTGAGAATAGCAGAAGCAGCACTCATTCCACTCATCTCAAAACTATGGTCAAAAGAAAAACACACCAAAGCATTGAGAAATCAATGGCCTATGTAGGAAACAGTTTTCTATTATAGATCCCCTTTGATTCATAGAAATAATTTCTGAGTTATCCTATCTGCACATATTTGGATAGTAATGTATTTGTTATATACACAATTATTTAAATTTTTTGTCAACTAACATTTGAAAATGCAGTAAAAATAAACCCCTCACTTAATGAGGTGACCAGACACTGTGTAAAACTAGTCAAAATTAGTTATTGTCCTACCACTATAGACTATGCCATGGTCACTTTAAATTTTCTTACGTTACCATAAAGCATCCAAAATTGGACATACAGTGAAGTTACTATAATCCCTTCCAAATCAATTTTTCTACAACTCTGCTGCAAAATATTCAATGGTTTCTCAGTGCTTTAGAATGTCTGATTATAAAGAATCATGTAGGTAGTGGTAAGAATAAAGTTAAATTAGGTTATTTAGGTACTGTGAAGTGAGCAGATCTAATATAGAAAATTCAAACCTAAGTACATAATATGTTAACCAAAAGTAGAAAGAAACCTTCGATGGAATTTTCAGATTTGAAGGAGATAGGGATAGGGCATAAATGAGAGAAAAAACAAGAGTTTAGAACTGATCAAAAACTGGAGAAAATAACGAATAAGCAGTAAAGGATGGGGACAACTGCCACAGCACTGTTGGGTGTCTGCATGTCTCCCTTAATGACCAACAGACTAGTGTGTGCACATGTTTAGCTATTTTAAAGATATAGAATTTTAAAAAGCCAACCATATTCTAGTCTCCCTAGTAATTAAGGGGAAGGGCTTATTAAGAGCTACATAGCATTATTATATGACAAAATGGTGATGGAACCAGTCGGAGTGTGTCTCTGCATGGGTAAGTGTGCATAAGGACTAATCTGCATCCATTTGTGGGTTCAAGTGGGTGAGAGAATATCTGACTGAGTTGAGACATGGGATCAAACACCTGGGGTGCTGCTGCAGAAGTAGGTGCAATTTACCACTGCTCTGAATTTGGCTTCCACTGCATGTAGAAACATTTGCCATTCCCAGGGGCTTCTTTTGGAAAAAGGCAGCAGGGATCAACTGCCTCTTGACACCTGGCACCTGGCCCACATCACCTCCTGTGGCAACTGGCCAAGCACTGCCAGTGGAAACCATGGAGAAAGCTTGGAGAGGAAATCAAGACCTGAGCCCCGCTGGAGTAGGAGACATGGACTGATGCCATTTTCTCAGGCCCACAACTGGAAGAGACCAGCTCTAGCTGGCCCAATTCTGAGCAGTCTGCATATTGAGACTGAGGGGCAATCTCTACACCTCTCTGAGATTGACCATCGTTTGCCCAGAGAAGATATTCCAAGTGCACAATACCAGAGAGACTGACTTCCCACTCTCATACTGGACCAAACAGACACATGCCAATGGAGTGGTAGACCTAGCAGCAGAGGAGTTGGAGTGAATCCCGATCTGAACCACCACCCTTCCTCCAGCGGTCTGTGGGCTTCCGACCCACATTGAGAGCAGCCCCATTGACCAGTGCTGAGGGCAGAGGGGAGAGTCTCCTGAAACTACTCCCCTGATGAACCAAAAGCAGTGGCGTTTGAGGCATATCAGCGAAAAACAAATAAAAAAGGAAACTTGAAGGTCCAGAAATGGTCACAAAAGGGAGCTCTTTTGTCCTTTTTAAAAATTACATTTATTTATTTATTTATTTACCCACTCTTTCCATACATATCTTTCTGTATGTGTCATCTGACTTGATTTGCCCCTTTTTCTTACTCTTTTTTTAAATGTATGGGTATTTTGAGGATGAGCATATCTTTGTTTTCTTGTTTGTTTGTTGATTTTTAATTTGTTTGTTTGTTTGTCCATTAGGTAGCTTGTCTGTTTTTTTTTTTCTCCTTTCTCGTCTTCCTTTCTTCTCCCTTCTTTCTTTCTCTGCTCTTTTCCTTTCTCTTACCTCATTTTGGTGACATATGCTCAACACATGGAAATATTGTAAGGTGTTAAGAAGTGGGTTCCAGAGAGACCACACCCTAGTCAGCAGATACTGTGACCTACAGGTAACTTCTAAGCCATAGCTCCCTCCATTAGATCTTAATCAAATCACAAAACCGCAAAAAGATGGCACAGCCTCCCAATCCCAGCCTGGCTTCAAAATTGAACAAATTCAGAGGCTCTACCTAAGGAAGAATAAGGGGTTAGAAAACAAAAGTTAAAAATATCCCCCCATCACTGAGTGACAGAATTAAAGAGGAGGAGAAACATGAAGAAGAATCAAAGGAAGAACACAGGTCCTATACAGACTCCTGGAAGACAGCACCTGAGAATACAGATGTTGGAACTCAAACAATGAAGAGCCCCCAAAGTAACTGGTCTCAAACCACAAACCCAGATATCAAGACATTGGTAAAGAGAATGAATAGAAATAAGGAGAGAAAAAAGGAAATACTTCAGGAGCTGATAACTGAAATGATGGGAATAATGAATACAGTAAATGAAATAAATAACAAACTGACAAGCATGGAAAGCAGAAATAACAAATAAGAAAGAATCTCAGAGCTTGAAGACCAAAATATGGAATTAACCCAATCTGTTAAGAACATTGAAAGAAAGTTTACAAAGATGGAACAAAACCTTCAGGAGATGTGCAATTGTATTAAGAAACTGAACTTATGCCTGATGATGTCTCTGAAGCAGAAAAGGAGGATGAGAGCACTCTGGAACAGACATTCCATGAGGTCATCCATAAAAACTTCCCACATGTCATGAAAGACATGACCACCCACACAGGAGATTCAGAGAATCCCTACAAGGCATCAAATGAGAAGACCAACTCCTAGACACATAATAATTCACTTACAAAAAGTACATATAAAAGAAAAAAATTATAAAGCCAGCAAGAGAGAAAGTTCAGACTATCAGGAAAGACCAATTAGAAGAGCAGCAGATACATCTACAAAAACACTACAGGCTAGAAGAAATAAAAGTCCAATCTTCAAAGTTCTCAAAAATAAAAATTTCAGCCAAGAATTTTTAACCCACCTGGGGAAATCTTCATCAGTGATAGAAAAATAAAATCTTTCCTAGGCATTCAATCTCTAAGAGTTTATGCTGCCTCCAGACTAGCTCTATAAGACAAGCTTAAGAAGGTATTAATCACAGAAGAAAGAAAAGAAAGAGTGACCATATTCTTCCCAAGAAACCAGAAATTAGGGAATCAACACAGCATGCATTGTGACTGAAAAATTGAAAACACACACATACACCAACACAAAAAGCAAAAGAAACTCACCAAACAAATAACAACAACAAATAACTTTGCGTCTGTGAGTGTCCGTTCTAATGAGATGTGTCTCTTGGACACTGCAGATTGTTGGGTCATTTTTAAAAAATCCGGTTTGCCATTCTATGTCTTTTCTGTTGTGCATTTAGTCCATTTATGTTCAGGCTGGTTATTGAGATGTGAGAGTTTACCCCCTGTCATAAGGCTCTTATAAAGTTATTTGTTGTTGTTATTTGTTTGGTGAGTTTCTTTTGCTTTTTGTGTTGGTGTATGTGTGTGTTTTCAATTTTTCAGT
>CAUYQG010123735.1:0-24235 GCA_963574415.1 Tarsius wallacei | reverse complement strand
CCGGGGCGCCCGTGCCCGGCCGGGGGCCCGCCCGGCTGGCCGGGCCCGGGGGGGGTCGGGTCGGCCGCGCGCCCGCGCGCGGGGCGAGTGGGGCTCGGGGCGGGTGCGTGCCGCGGGCGGAGGGAGGAGGCAGCCGGGGCGAGGGGAGGCGGCGCCTGGGCCCGAGCCGCCCCGGCCCTGGCTCCTCTCCCCGGAACAGGCCCCCGACAGCTGCTCGCGGGAGCCGCCTCCCGACACCCGAGCCCCGCCGGCGCCTCCGGCTCGCGGCTCCTGGCTGCCTCCGCCTCCCCTCCCCTCGCCCCGCCGCCGAGGAGGCCCCGTTCCGGGGCCGGACGCCTGGGTCTGCCGGGGAAGAGCCATGAGAGGTAGGGGGAGCTCGGGCGGACCCCGCGGGCAGAGGCCTGGGGCTCCCCAGGGGGCGCGGCGACGGCTGGAGGGCGGTGGCGGAGGGGTGGGGGTGGGAGGGCAGACGTCTCGGCAGTACTGGGCTGTCCCGCTCTTGAGTCTGTCCCCCCTCCATGCTCTGGCTTACTGTCTGAAAACGGGGTAAGCCCCGGACCTCCGAGAAAAAGCGCGTTCCAGCGCTGAGGAGAGTCCCCTTTACCCAATGTGGAGGAGCTGAACCCGAGAGGACAGGTGCTCCGCTGCGGCGCCACTGAGTCATCTCATCTGGCCCTGGAGATCCGGGCCTGCGCCCACCTGGCCAGTCCTCGCGGGCGTCTGCTAACTGTTAAGCCTCCATCCAGCCAACTCCCATCTGGACGACCCGGCCACAGTCCTGCAGAGAGGGACTACCCCTCTAACCTGCCGGGGTCGCGGCTCTTCCACGAGGGATGGTCAGTCGATTCTGCCATGAGAGAATGTCACTGCCAGTGAGCGCCACCCTCAGGGTCCCACCCCCACGCCTGGCTGCTGGGTGGACATTCCAGCACCTCCAGCAGTCAGGGACTGGCGCCAGCACTCTGCTGCTGAGGGGATGTAGGTGTGTCCGAACTGAGTGGTGCCCTGGAGACGATGGAAGCGGAGTGTGTGGGGACATTGGAGACACGCCACTCTTCCCACCCAAGCATTCCCCGCCTTCACTTTCCTCTGGCTTGGTCACCCGTGTGTGTTAGGGAGTGGGCTCCAGTTTTCTGGGCAGTGTGCTTCACACTGTCTTCTGGTGTCTACCATTTCATGCTTACAGGTGTCTGCAGGTGGCTGTGCACTAAGTGATGGGTCTGGGCTTTATAGAATGCCAGGGTGTGGATGAAGTTGACATGTGCATGAGTTCTGTGTTTTCCAGTCTCTGATAGTCTGCCAGGGGTTGTCTGAGACAGAGAGGGATGTGTTTGTGCTACATTTAGTCCCAGTGTTTACAGCCAGCGTGGTGAGTTTGCGTGTCTGACCACGTGTGCATGAGTGTGTGTGTGTGTGTATACAGAGCTGTGTGGGTGTTGTTGTCTGGGTTGGGAAGGGAGCATGAAGGGCCTGAGGCAGGGTGGCCTGGCCCCTGGCTTGTAATTGGCTGTAATGGGGCTGGGTGGGATCGCGGTAGGTTTCTGGGCCTGTCCTGTGTGTGTCTGACTGTGGGGTCAAGACCAGTGGAGAGAGATGGGGTGACTGGGGATGTTGGAGAACGGACCGCCCCAGCCATCTCTGTGCATCTCTGTGTTCCTCTGCTTGGCTCTGTGCCTTGTATTTCTGAGCCTGCTCTATTTACCTCTTGCTTTGTGTTTCTGGCTCTGTCTCCCCCTGCCTCCTATCCTGCCTGTCTTTGTATCTCTGCCCGGGGCTCCTCTCAGCTCTGTCTGGTTCTGATGACTCATCTGGGATAGGCATGAAGGTTACTCAGGGGAACAAGAGCCCTGCTGTTCCCGAAAGAGGTAGGGGGTGGAGAGTGGCACCCAGGAATTCCAGGCCATCTCCAGGGACTCCAGCAGCCTGCTCTCTTGCATCATGGTGCTGGCCTCCAAGGGACCAGGTGTGGTGTCTTCCTGGTTCTAGCCTCTCCTTTGATAACCTGAGTGTCCCCCACAACTCAGTCATCCCCCTCAGCTGCTGCTTCAGAGCTCTGGGGTCTCAGCTGCCTCTTACATTCCTGCCTCAAAGCATTGTGGGAGCAGCTGGAGGAGGACAAAGGGATGGGGGAGTATCCCCCACTCCTCCTACCTCCTGGGGTGACCTGCCTTTCCTGCCTTTAGACCCGCCCACATCTCCAAGGCAACTCAGCCTTTTCCTCAGCCCTGGGCTCTTCGTTCTGAGGCAGCCACCTTGAAAGTGGGAACAGGGGGTCAGGATGTCTGGGTCTCAGGAAGAGAAGGCAGAGCAGCAAGAGCTGGAGGATGCTTTGAACCTGATGCCAGGGGTGGGGTGGGGTGAGGGTGTGAGAGATGGCAGTGGATTCCAGGGCCTGGAGAATTCCATGCAGGGCTCTGGGACCAGCACAGATTAGTATTGTTTTTCCTGCAGCTAGGGCAGGGGAGAATAGTACTTGAGTTTGTAACCAGTTGGAATGGTTTTAGGTGGAGTGAGCTGCCTGGGCCTTGTGAGGAAGAGAGTAGGGATTCTTCAACTTTAATGGGCACAGATCACCTGGGGATTGTGTTAAAATGCAGTTTCTGATTCAGCAGTTTTAGGGTGGGCCTGGGATTCTGCATTTCTCCCAAGTGTTGCCATCGTGCTGGTCCAGGGATCACACTGGGTCTAGAGGGCTATAGAGGATAGTGAGATTGGAAAGTGCTGGGGTGCCCTATTCTTCTTAGAATTCCAGGCTCCTAGGTGGGAGGGAGCCGGAGTCAGCCAGTCCAGGCTTATCTGGTGTTTAATTCTTCCATATCCTCAACAAGGAGTTGTCCAACCTTTTCTGGGACACTTTCATTTATTTTATTTATTTATTTATTTATTTCTGACACTTTTATTTTTTAAAAAATAAAAATGATGATCATATACTTTTACGTATCTCATGATTTTTATATAAATGCATTAACGTTACCATGTGTTACAGGACTTAGGAAAATAGTACAATCTGCCTCTCCTTTTCCTTTTTGTTTGTTTTTCTCTTTCTTTCCCCATTCACATTAACTCTATTATGTATTCTCTCTAGACATATGTATCCTTTCTCTCTGGGTATGCAAACAAAGGGGTTTGTTTATTCTTTGTTTTCAAAAGGTAGGATAGCTTTTTATACTTTGAGTATTTTTAATTATTAATTTTTAAAATATTAGAGATGGGGTCTCACTAGTTGCCTAGGCTGGTCTTGAACTCCTGTCTTCAAAGTGTTGGGATTACAGGCGTGAGCTGCTGTGCCTGGCCAGTTTTTTATACTTTTGTATCTTGTGTTTCATATTCAGCAGTTACACGAGGAAATCACAAGTCAGAGATTTGTTGCTACTTTGTAACTTTTCATAGCTGCATAGTAGCCCATGAAAAAATTAAGATTTTTTTTCCCCAACCTGATCCCTATGGGCATTCACATGGCTTACAGATTTGTGTCCTCAATAGGTGCTGTAGTAAACAGCCTTGTACATATGTTCTTACTTCTGGTGCTTCTCCCCCTCCCTTTGTTTAGACCATTAGGAGGAGTATTGGGCTGAAGGGGATGTGTATTTTTAATTATAATGGTTATTGCTAGGTTGCTTTCCAAATAGATCATAATATTACATTTAGCCATTGAACACAGTGGCTTACTTTTCATCTCTCTCCACCACCTGTATTTGTTACAGCTGTAAAAAAATATGGCATCAGTCTGATTTGTATTTGACTATTACAAAAAATAGGCCTGAGTGTGGTGGCTCATGCCTATAATCCCAGTGCTTTGGGAGGCTGAGGTGGTAGGATCACTTGAGGCCAGGAATTTGAAACCAGCCTGGGCAACATAGGATGCCATTTCTACAAAAAAATTTAAACAATTAGCCAGGTGACATGTTCCTGTAGTCCTAGCTACTTGGAAGTTTGAGATGGGAGGATCGCCTGAACCCTGGAGTTTGAGGCTGCAGTGAGCTATGATCATGCCACTGCACTCCAGCCTGTGCAATAGAACGAGACTTTGTCTCTTAATAAAAGTGTGTTGGCCATGAAACAACTATTCAAATTCTTTGGACATTTCTCTATTAGGTTGTTTTTATATTGTTTTTTGTCAGTTTGTAAGAGTTCTTAGTTAATTATGATTATTAACCTTTTTTCTGCCATATTGTTATAAACACTTTTTGCAGATTTGTTTGTTCAAAGTCATTGTTTATGGGGTATTTTGCCCTTTATTGATTGGGGGAGTGGGACTTTAGGCAAGTTATATAACTGATTTCTGCCCCAGTTTGTTCATGTGTTAAATATGGTTAGTAATAGTATCTACCTTATGAAGTAACTGTGGAGATAAAATTATGGATTCTGTTTGAGGGTTGAGCCCAGTGTCTGGCACATGGGAAGCATTCTAAAAATACTGCAGATACTGTTAAACAATTCCTGCTGCCATTTTACTGCCGTTATCCCTAAAGCAGCCCATTCTGTCTGTCTGTTGCTGTCAGCTGTGACTCAGTCCCCTGATTAACTTACCCCACTACCCATTTTGTCCACTGCAGAGATGCTGCCCCCACCCCCTTAGGCCCAAGGGAGTAGGAACTATGGGGCCAGGGGCCCTCTCATCGCTACTGCTGCTACTCTTGGTGGCGACTGGAGATGCTGACATGAAGGGACATTTTGACCCTGGTGAGAAGACTGAATTATGGGTCCCTGAGGGATGGGACTTGGGAGGCAGAGAGGTGGGAGTCTTGACCTGTCACATACCTGCTTCCACCTAGCCAAGTGCCGCTATGCCCTGGGCATGCAGGACCGGACCATTCCAGACAGTGACATTTCTGCTTCCAGCTCCTGGTCAGATTCCACTGCTGCCCGCCACAGCAGGTACCTGGTGCACCTGGGCTGCCCTGAGAGGTCCTGGGACCTCTACTTGCCCTTCTAACTCCTCTGCCAAAGCCAGGAGGCTTTTGAGAGGGCCCATGCCATTGAAATTCCTGAAATGTGGGGACAGGGGTTTAAATACTGAAGATAGAGGCAGACCTAGGGCCAGATGTTCCCTGTGACCTCCTTTCCCCTCCCAGGCTGGAGAGCAGTGATGGGGATGGGGCATGGTGCCCTGCAGGGTCGGTGTTCCCCAAGGAGGAGGAGTACCTGCAGGTGGATCTACAGCGGCTGCACCTGGTGGCTCTGGTGGGCACCCAGGGGCGGCATGCCGGGGGTCTGGGCAAGGAGTTCTCCCGGAGCTATCGGCTGCGTTACTCCCGGGACGGCCACCGCTGGATGGACTGGAGGGACCGCTGGGGTCAGGAGGTGAGGCTGGCAGGGGCAGTGTCCGGGGGTGATTGGCTCTCCTGTCTTCCAGCTACTCTTTAAACACCACCTATATACTGAGGGCTCTCCAGTTTATATCATCTCCCACCCAAGCCCCTCCCCTGCATTGCAAAGCTGACCACCTTCTGAGCCTCTCCACCTGGCATCTAATGGGTGTCTCAATGTACTGGTAACTTCCCAACTCCCACCACAAACCTGCTCCTCCCCCAGCATTCTCCAGCTCAGGAAGTGGTACCACTGTTGCCCAGTTGCCCAGGCTATAAGCTAAGATTATATTCCTGAGTCCTCTTTTTCTCTCACCTGATTCTTTGAAGTATCATTAGGGCCAGTCTGTTCTACCTCCGTGGTAGTTCCTGAGTCTGATCACTCCTGACCACTCGACCTCCACTGCCCTAGTCCAGGTGCCCAATTCTCCAGCCTAGATTAATATAGTATGTGCCAAACTGTTCTCTCTGCTTCTGTCCTGTTCTGCCTGGAGTCAGTGCGCCTCCATCTAGGGGCTACATCCAGTGGACCTGAACAGGTAAATCAGATATGTTACACCCAGCTCCCACCTCTCCTCTGGCTTTCCATTCTTCCAGAGCAAAAGCTAAGCCCCTTGTTAGGGCTTTTCTTGCTGTTCCTAGAACAAGCCAAGGCTCGTTCCTGCAGCTTCGGGACTTGTTCTCTTGCTGTTCTTTGTTCCTGCAAAGCTCCTTCCCCAGATATCTACAGGCCCTCCCTCCATTCAATTCTCAGGAGATGTTACCTCCTCAGAGAGCCTTTTCTGGCCACCCCACCTCACAGCTGTGTCCCCACCCTCTGCCTCTTGTTCTTCACAGCTGTTTCTCTTACTGAGATCTCAGTTCTGCAAGGTTCAGTTCTCAAGGCTGAGAACATGATCTGGCACAGAGTGGACGCTCAGGCAACTTCTGCTGAATGAACAGAGGGAATGGGGGAATAAGAAGGGGAAACTGAGGCAGGGATACAGGGTTGTGGGGCTTGGGTAGAATCTGAGCATAGTGGGATGAGTGGCTTAAAGTTAGATGGATGGAGATAGGCAAGGAGAGAGGGGAGCTGAGCCTGGAGTCTGAGGATAGACCATTAGGGCTGAGACAGGGTCAAAGGTCTCTGCTGCAGACTTTTGTCTTACAGATGCCTGGCTGTGCCCACAGTGCTGTGTGCTGGGTGCCACCCTTCAGGGGTCTCTCAGTGGCCACTTTGGGCTGAGCCAGGTAGCAGCTGGTGGCTGGGAAATGAGGTCTGACCTGGAGCTCTTCCCATTCACTCTCCTCATTTCCTGGCCCACAGGTGATCTCAGGTAATGAGGACCCTGAGGGAGTGGTGCTCAAGGACCTTGGACCCCCCATGGTTGCCCGACTGGTCCGCTTCTACCCCCGGGCTGACCGGGTCATGAGTGTCTGTCTGCGTGTGGAGCTCTATGGCTGCCTCTGGAGGGGTGAGTAGCTCAGCCCCCTGAGAGTTCTGTCCTGAGGCCTGGGGTGGGGGTGGGGTGAGAATATGGAGACAGGCATCCAGAATCCTCTTTCTCCTCAGAAAGCTATCACTCTGGGGGTGGGGGACTGGCCAGTGTCACTTCTTCTGTGCCAGTGGGTCAACGGAGGGACATGAGAAAGGGGCCTGAAACCCACTCAGACCTGATGCAGGGATGGGGGACAAAGACTTCATGCCTCTGACCACCCCCTCCACTCTGCCCAGACGGACTCCTGTCTTACACTGCCCCTGTGGGGCAGACAATGTACTTGTCTGAGGCTGTGAACCTCAACGACTCCACCTATGATGGACATACCGTGGGCGGGTAAGGAATGGGCCCTGCAGGACATGGAGCCTGGGATGGGAGGGAGGATGGTGTGTGGAGACTGGGCTGGTAAGGAGTCTGGGCAGTGAGATAGAAGAACTGGGGAGAAGGATTGGTTAGTTGATGCTTCAAGGGATAGGACCATGGTGACCACTAGCCTATGTGACACTTTGTGTGAATTAGAAAGCACCCTCGGCTAACACACATCTATTGGAAATTGGCACAGTTAATGCACACACCAGAGCCTGAAAGGCACCCCTTTGAAGTGATGCCCCTATGTAGGATGTGATAGGATGTGACCTGCAAAGTACCTGTGATGGTCCTGGGGTAGGGATAGGGAGAAGAGAATTGTGACCTGATAAGGGTGGGGAGGGACAGGATGAATGGACAGGAGTCAGGCCTCTGGTGGGAGGTGGGCAGAGTGCCTGGATATCGAGAACCTCTTCCCTTCTAACCTCTTCTTTCCTGATGCCCTCCTCTTCAGGCTGCAGTATGGTGGCCTGGGCCAGTTGGCAGATGGTGTGGTGGGGCTGGATGACTTCAGGAAGAGCCAGGAGCTACGAGTCTGGCCAGGCTATGACTATGTGGGATGGAGCAACCACAGCTTCCCCAGTGGCTACGTGGAGATGGAGTTTGAGTTTGACCGGTTGAGGGCCTTCCAGGCCATGCAGGTGAGTGAGTCTGGCTCTCAAGGGAGGCCCCTGAAGCCGTGGCGGGTGCCACTGGGGTGCCCCTGGAGCTCTCCTGGTCTTGACCCTGTGTCCCTCCTCCCATCCACCCAGGTCCACTGTAACAACATGCACACGCTGGGAGCCCGCCTGCCTGGCGGGGTGGAATGTCGCTTCAAGCGGGGCCCTGCCATGGCCTGGGAGGGGGAGCCCATGCGCCACAATCTGGGTGGCAGCCTGGGAGACCCCAGAGCCCGGGCTGTCTCAGTGCCCCTGGGTGGCCGTTTGGGCCGCTTTCTGCAGTGTCGCTTCTTCTTTGTGGGGCCCTGGCTGCTCTTCAGTGAAATCTCCTTCATCTCTGGTGAGCCCCTGGAGCATGCCCAACCCCAGCCCCTGGGATTGCCACATGATTTAATTCCTGACCCTGTAGTGCCCCCACAATATCCACTCCTGGGTATCATATCTACCCATCACTCATGAGACTTCTCAAGCAGGGCCACCCAAAATAACTTGAGGTCCTTCTGCCCCTTGTTCCCTGCATATCTATCTTTCCTTTACTAGCCCCTCACTCATGACTGACACTGAGCCAGTGTAACAGCTGATGATTAAAATATTGAAATGTTGCTGTTGAGAAGTTGAGAATCAGTTGAAAAATAATTGAGTACTAATTCTATTGAGAATTAGTTGAGAAATAGCCTCTTCTGAAAGCCTCCTGCTTCCCTAGTCCTCTACTTCTCACAATCCAGCAACTAAAGGGTTAACATCTACCACAGCAGGGGACTTCCAGGACCCTATCCTCCCACCCTCAGTGGTTGGGTGGTTGCTTGCTGAGGAAAACCCCTGCACCTGCTCCTTTACCCAACTCAGTGCCTCCCTTGGGTCTCCTCCTCTTCATCTGACTCCTGCCTTCCTCTTCCTTCCCCCCAGATGTGGTAAATAACTCCTCTCCAGCTCTGGGGGGCACTTTCCCACCAGCTCCCTGGTGGCCACCTGGTCCCCCTCCCACCAACTTCAGCAGCTTGGGTGAGTGGCCTTGGGGCGCCCTTCCCGGTGGGCATGTAGACCCTGCACCCCTTCCTCCCTGGGTCTCCCCACCCCTGGGTGGGGTGGGAGCCTTCTGTGGTGCTGACCCTTCTGCTTCTGCCAGAGCTGGAGCCCAGGGGCCAGCAGCCCGTGGCCAAGGCTGAGGGGAGCCCGACTGCCATCCTCATTGGCTGCCTGGTGGCCATCATCCTGCTGCTGCTGCTCATCATTGCCCTCATGTTGTGGCGGCTACACTGGCGTAGGCTCCTCAGCAAGGTGGGCACATTGGTAGCACGTGGGTGTGCAGGGAGGCCAGGCTCCCGCATGAGTCAGGAGTGCGTGCACAGTCCATTAGTATCATGAGAGGAGGACTTAGTAAAGGGACCACTTACTTCTGGGCAACATAGTGAGACCTTGACTCTAAACATTTAAAAAAATTAGCTGGTATTGTGGTGCATACCTGTAGTTCCAGCTACTTGGGAGGCTGAGGTGGGAGGATCGCTCGAGCACAGGAGGTTGAGGCTGTGGTGAATATGATTGTGCCACTGCACTCCAGCCTGGGTGACAGAACTAGACTCCGACTCCAAAAAAATAAAAAGACCACTTAAAAGGTGTGGGCAGGGGAATCACAAGGAGTGGGGCCATTTCCCATCCCTTGCCCTGCCAGGTAAGAGGAGGTGGTGGTGATCAGGACCTGGGAGGAGCAAGTCTGTGGGGAGGGCACCTTGACTGGAGTTTGGTTTGGGGATGCTACTGACCTGAGTCCACCCCTCAGGGAGGGCCTGGGAGAACAGCTATCCTGACCTCACTTTCTGCCCTCCCTTCAAACTCCTGCAGGGGGCTCCTCTCTGGCCAACTCAAACCAGAGCTGTTAGTGCAGTTCACATTGGCCAGCCTCTTGGGGCAAGAGCAGGGTGTAGACAAGTGGAGAGTGGGGCTATAGGGGCAAAGGGAAGAAGTGTGGTGCACCCCAAGCCTCATATTTGGGTCAGAGTCCAATCGTGGTGATATGCACTTAGGTCGATGGCTATGGACTGGGCAGATGAGGACTGGAATCCCATTGGTGGACACTGGGGAAGGTACTTAAATGCTCTTGGGCTTCAGTTTCTTTACCTGTAAGATGAAGCTAGCAAACGCCACAACCACAGGACTGTTGTGAAGACTGAGGGAGTGCACATAACAAAGTGCCAGGAAGTGTGTGCCCAGCAGTGGCCAGGTTAACACTTGCCATTTCCCATGACAAGGCTGAGCGGCGGGTATTAGAAGAGGAGCTGACAGTTCATCTCTCTGTCCCTGGGGACACCATCCTTATCAACAATCGCCCAGGTCCTCGAGAGCCGCCCCCTTACCAGGAGCCCCGGCCTCGTGGGAATCCACCCCACTCTGCTCCCTGTGTCCCCAATGGCTCTGGTAAGACCTGCCTTGTTCCAGTCCCACCTCTGTTCTCTCTGCTGTTTTCTAATTGTATCCCTTTCTCATTTTCTTCCTGTCTTCCCCAGTTTAAACTCACTTCCTTATTTCTGTGCCCCTGGTTACCATCGATATCACTCCATGTCCCTGTTACCACATAATCTCTCTCAAGAATTTCCCATGCATTACCCAGAATCTCCAGTGATCTCATCCTCTGTGTTCCACATATGTCTATCTTCTTTATTGTACCCTCTCATTGTGTCTCCTTGGCCCCTCTTCTTTCTCCTAGACTATGTTTTTTCCTTCCATCCATCTATCCTCCTTCATCCATCCATCTAGCCTCTATTATCCATCCTTCTATCCGTATTCATAAATCCATTCCTCCATCCATCCATTCATTTGTCCATCCATCACCCATTCATCCATCCATCCATCCATCTGTATTTATACATCCATTTGTCCATCCATCTATCTGTCCATTCATCCAACAAAACATTATCATCCATCATCCATCTGTACATCCCATTTTCCTTCAAACCCATCTATCGATCCATTCATTATCTACCCAGCTATCCATCACTCCCCAGGCCCTTGTTTTAACCTGTCTCTGTCTCTTAATACGGTCATTTCTATCAACCCTGGTCTTGCCCTCTTCTGGGTCTGTCTGTCTAGCCTTGAGTCTCATCCCTTCCCCGTGTCTCCCTCCTCCTTCTCCCGACAGCGTTGCTGCTCTCCAATCCAGCCTACCGCCTCCTTCTGGCCACTTACGCCCGTCCCCCTCGAGGCCCGGGCCCCCCCACACCCGCCTGGGCAAAACCCACCAACACCCAGGGTAAGCCCCTTTGTCCCTGGGCTCCGCCAAACTCCCCATACCTCTACTGGGGCAGGGAAAAGCCCTCACACCTTGCACTCCCTCCTCTCCCCACTGTGGCCTCTTCTGCTCTCCTGAGCTCCCAAGGAGGAAGCTCTTGGGCCCTTAGCTCACCTCTGCTGCTGCTTGCTCCTTTTTAAGGCCTCTCCCTTGAGCTGAGTAGAAAGCTTACTAGTTCTCAGCTCTGCCCCCTCCTCCTCTTCCATGGCATCTCTTCAGCTCTCCAGAGCTAGTCCAGAGGTGGCTGTGGTGGCCCCAGGCTCTCTTGTAATTCCTCCTTTATTCTCCCCTCTCTCTAGAGCTGCGAGGAGGAGGGCTTTCACCCTGGGCACTTGCCCTCTCCCCCACATGTATCCTCTCTCTGCAGTCCCAGAGGTGAAGGCTCACGTCCCCACCCTTTCTGTCTGCTCTTCCTTTCCTCAGTGTTGCCTTCTCATTGTGGCCCCTTCCCCAGGGCTGAGAGGGGACAGCTCTGCTTCCTCTCCTGTCTGTAGCCAACTTGTGTTGGGGGGCATGAGGAATTGTTCCCCTCTCCTCCTCTCTGTGTGCCCTGTCTCTGCTTGTCTTTGAGCTTGGTGTGTTGGGTTGGGAGGGTTTGGGTAAGCAGGGTGGGGGAAGCCAGGCAGAAAGCAGGAAGCAGGGGGAAAGCAGCTAAGTAAAGAGAGGGAGCAGGTGCTGAGCAGGATGAGGGTTTGGAAAGTGGAAGGTGACTGGATGCTGGGACCATCCTTCTTCCAAGGTGGGAGGAGGAATTCCTCTTCCAGCCAAGACATGTCTTGGAGCTGTGCTGGGAGATCCCTGGAGAGTAAGACTTTATGACAGCTTTGCTCACCATTTCCTTTGCCATGGACACCTCCCCTGGAATCACAAACTCTCATCCAGTGCCACTGTCCTCTCTGGTTTGAGGTTGGGGGATGGAATGCCAGGGAAGATATAGGGTAGACCCAGTCTCTCACCCAACTGGGAGACACAGGGGCCTCTGGGAGGCTGGGGTTGGAGAACCTATGGCTCCTGGGCTGTCCCTGATACCTTGTCCTGTCTTCTTTCCCCTACCCCTGCAGCTTGCAATGGGGACTATATGGAGCCTGAGAAGCCAGGTGCTCCGCTTCTGCCCCCACCTCCCCAGACCAGCGTCCCCCATTATGCCGAGGCTGACATTGTCACCCTGCAGGGCGTCACTGGGGGCAACACCTATGCAGTACCTGCGCTGCCCCCAGGGGCGGTTGGGGATGGGCCCCCCAGAGTGGATTTCCCTCGATCACGGCTCCGCTTCAAGGAGAAGCTTGGAGAGGGCCAGTTTGGGGAGGTAAGGAGGACTCCTGCCCAGCCATCAGTGGTGACTGGCCCGATCAGGGGCTCTGATGCCATGCCTGCATATCTCCCCTGGCCAGGAACCTTAGTTATCTGTGACAGTGTTGCCCTATTTGACCATGTGACCTCAGTGAACCTTGTTGCGACCTCCTAGCAAATGACCTCCTTTCTCCAGGTGCACCTGTGTGAGGTCGAGAGCCCTCAAGATCTGGTCAGTCTTGACTTCCCCCTTAACGTGCGCAAGGGACATCCCTTGCTGGTAGCCGTCAAGATCCTACGGCCTGATGCCACCAAAAATGCCAGGTGAGGGCCAGGGATGGTGTCTGTGCCTTAAAGAAGGGAGAGGAGGCCGTGAATAGTGGGGAGCAACCAAGTGAGATCTATGGCAGAACCCAACAGAGTGGTGGTGCCTGGGGCAGGGGTTTGTGTGTGTGCTGGGGGTGGGGGCGCCTGGTCTGTTTGAGCCACAGGAAAGGTGCAGGCCACCACCTTGGCACCCCCTCCACCTTCTCCTTGCTCCTCCAGGAATGATTTCCTGAAGGAGGTGAAGATCATGTCGAGGCTCAAGGACCCAAACATCATCCGGCTGCTGGGCGTGTGTGTGCAGGATGACCCCCTCTGCATGATTACTGACTACATGGAGAATGGCGACCTGAACCAGTTCCTCAGCGCCCACCAGCTAGAGGACAAGGCGGCTGAGGGGGCCCCTGGGGATGGGGAGGCTGCCCAGGGGCCCACCATCAGGTACCTGCTTGTCTGGGCTGGGCCTTCCCTGAGAGCTCCCCAAGGGGGTTTTCTCCTCTCCTCTCACTCCAGCCTGGAAGAAGAGAGGGAGCGGTGGGTGGGGAGGCAGATGGAGGCTCCATGAGGGCCTGGGATGAAGAACATGTGACATGTTAATCCAGGAAGGTGGACAGAAAGGCTGGAGGTGACTACCTGAGGGAGGCCTGGGGCCCTGCCATGATGCCCTTTCTGCCCTCCCTCACCCTCACTCTCCGGGTGAGAAGCATAATAAAAGAAGGGCATCCAACCGAGGGTTGGATGGGCCAGAGAGGTTGGGTGGAAGCCACCCTGGCCTCACATGGTCATTACATCTCCGCATGGGGAGCAGGAGTGACCTGGCCCTGGGAGGGGTTTCCCTTCCTTTCCTGGGGGAATCTGTGAAGCTGCCCCCCGTGACTTCTTGTCATCGGCTCCCTTACTCAGCTACCCAATGCTGTTGCACGTGGCGGCTCAGATTGCCTCAGGCATGCGCTATCTGGCCACACTCAACTTTGTGCATCGGGACCTGGCCACACGAAACTGCCTGGTTGGGGAAAATTTTACCATCAAAATCGCTGACTTTGGCATGAGCCGGAACCTCTATGCAGGGGACTATTATCGTGTGCAGGGCCGGGCAGTGCTGCCCATCCGGTGGATGGCCTGGGAGTGCATCCTCATGGTGAGTAGTCCCAAGACAGGCAGGCCGGGGTAGGGCAGCGGGGAGAGCACTGTCACCACTCACAGCACTGCTCTCCTTCCCTGGGCTGCAGCTTCCTCTTCTGTAAAGTGAGGTTCCCCTGACTCAAGGGACTGGCAAAGGCAAGAACTGTGCTGTGATGGGAAAAGGGTCCAGTAGCCAAGAGTGGGTACAGGGGATGGAGTCAGGTTGGCAGAGATAAGGGGGAAGGAGGCAGCTGGAGATAGAAGGGGTTGGGTGGAAAGACAGAGGGTCAGGACCAGACAATGGGGGGTGGGCAGAGAGGAAGGATGGGCAGAAAGAGGAGGTAGGCCAGGGCCCAGGAGAGAGGTACAGAGCCTGGAGAGAAAAGACAGAGCCTGAGGGAAAGAGGAACTGGCTTGCTGGGAAAGGGAGGCCAGCTCAGGAGGGAGTAGCACCTGGGGTTGGGAGGGAGCAGGCTTGGTCAAAGCCCAGGGTAGATATGGGCTTGCCCCAGGAAGGGAGGAGGCTCTACAATGCCTGATGCCCTTCTCTGTCTTTTGCTGCCTTCACTGTGTGCCAGGGGAAGTTCACTACGGCGAGTGATGTGTGGGCCTTTGGGGTGACCCTGTGGGAAGTGCTGATGCTCTGCAGAGCCCAGCCCTTTGGGCAGCTCACTGATGAGCAGGTCATCGAGAATGCAGGGGAGTTCTTCCGGGACCAGGGCCGGCAGGTCAGAACCAAGAGGGGGAAGAGGGGTCTCCGGTGGGGGAGCTGGAAGGGGCAGAGCTTGTCATCTTGGAAATGAAAGAACATTTATTCTCTGCCTCTCATCCATACTGCCATGATGCAGGTGTACCTGTCCCGGCCACCAGCCTGTCCGCAGGGCCTGTATGAGCTGATGCTCCAGTGCTGGAGCCGAGAGCCTGAGCAGCGACCACCCTTTTCCCAGCTGCACCGATTCCTGGCAGAGGATGCGCTCAACACAGTGTGAATCACAACATCCAGCTGCCCCTCCCTCAGGGAGCAATCCAGGGGAAGCCAGTGACAATAAAACAAGAGGAGCCAATGGCACCCCTGCCCCCCTCCCCCAACTGCCCATAACCTCTAAGAGAGGCAGTGTGACTGCAGGTGGGCTGGGCCTGCCTAGGGAGCTGACATCCCTTGTTTCTCAGACACAGTCTCATATCCCCTTCTGTTCCTCTTTCCCTGAAACTCCTGCCACCCACCCAGCTGGCCCTGTGGATGGGATCCTTTCTGACCTCCTCTAGCCATCCCTTGGGGAAGGGTGGGGCAAATACAGGGCAGACACTGGACATGGCCCATTGGAGCACCTGGGCCCCACTGGACAACACTGGTTCCTGGAGAGGTGGCTGTGCCCCCTAGCCTCTCTCTCTTCCTGTCACACACTGGACCCCAATGGCTGAGAATCTGGGAGGTGAGGAGGATAAGAAGGGGAGAAGGATGTTCCCTCGTGCCTGCTCCTGGAATTGTCCTCAGCTTTGAATTCTTCCTCCTCTACCACCTGAAACACTGGACCTGGGGGTGATCCCCACCCCAGCCTTCAGTCATCCCCACTTCCCACCTGCCATGGTGTAGCTAGAACTTCTCTAAGCCTGTATGTTTCTGTGGAGTAAATATTGGGATTGGGGGAAAGAGGAAGCAACAGCCCATGGCTCTGGAGTTGGACATCTCTATTGTAGCTGCCACATTGGTTTTTCTATAATCACTTGGGGTTTGTACATTTTTGGGGGAGAGACACAGATTTTTACACTAATATATGAACCTAGCTTGAGGCAATTTTAATACCCTGCACTAGGCAGGCAATAATAAAGGTTGAATTTTCCACATCTGTAAGTGGGTTTCTTGGGGTTTTGGTAAAATCTGCTCCTGCCCGCCCAACCCATTTCCTGTCTTCCTTCTTCACTTTTTCTTTCCTCTCCCCATTCCATTTTCTACTGCCTATTTGCCCAGCATTGTGTTCTATTTCTGCAGAACCCCGGGCCCTTGCCTGGGGGACCCCAGGAGAATGCGTCAATATCTGAGTGAATGTACCCTGTCTGCTCAGAGGAGTGCTCTGCAGGGGACCTGGAGGGAGTTCAGTCAGGCCAGGGGTTCCGAACATTTTTTGTGTCAGGGACCCTTTTGGCAGCCAGAGAGGTCTACTGATTCTTCCTCAGAATTATGTTTTAAAGCCCATGAAATAAAATAGAGGGTGCCAAAAAATGTATACACATTTTAAGAAAGGAAAAAACTTAAAATTGTAATAATATATACCAACAACAAAAGATGAATACAAGTCACGTTTGACTTCTGCAATTACAAGGGGTGCTCAAAGTGGTTACCATCAGTTTTCAGACACTTCTGATTACTGTGAACTACTGCAGGACTTGCTGCTATGCGAGGCCTCTCGAATCTTCCCTTGTGCACATCACACACAGTACCATGAGCCTTAAACTTATCACGAATGCCTGCAGTTGTTAGGCGTGACGGAGATTCTGGTGCCTACTCACACCTCTGTTGTCATACTTCATAACGTTTTCAAATTTCAGATGCTACTTCAAAGTTATCTTGCACTCCCTGAATGACAAACGTGCTTCCGCCATTTTCTTTTATTGTCCTACTTGTCACATGGTGATATCAGCATTCATTTGATTACAGCATTCATTTGATTCACGGCATCTTTTGAGCAAACATCACACTACACATTACTACTGTAACTCAATTCAACTTTGAAAAGTAATACATAGATTAACATCTCTTAAAATGTGTACGCATTTTTTTTGGCACCCCCGGTATATAGCTTAAAAAGAACCAACAGTTCACCAAAATGCTGAAAAATTATGAGAGAGTAACATGTGCTTTTAAAAAAAATCTGAGATCTGCTCTTACTAAAGTAGATCAATAATGAAAATAGCCAAATCTGAGCATCAGAAGACTTTCCACTCTACCTGATGCATGATCTCCACAGTTCTGAGAAGCAAAACTATAAAACAACAAGGACACATATGCCCGTGGGGAGGCGTGTTTGTGTGTTTATAATATAGATGGGATAATTTAGGACATGCTAATGAATGATACTGTATGTGTGTGTATTTGCATATGTATATGTATGAAAGACTAATTCTGAGCAATGATGAAAAGTTTTACTACTGACCTCTTTGTAACTATGAATTTTTCTACACTTGACCTGAGCTCAGAATTGAAAAAAAAAAAAATTGTCTAATAACAAGATCTAGCAATAGGTGCAATAACTACTCATATTTTCTTTTCTTTTTTTTTTTGAGTTGGAGTCTCACTCTGTTGCCCAGACTGGAGTGCAGTGGCACGCTCCCGGCCACCGCAGCCTCGACCTGCTGGGCTCCGGCTATCCTTCCGCCTCAGCCTTCCAAGTAGCTGGAACTATAGGCGCACGCTACCACGCCCGGCTAATTTTTTGATTTATTGTAAAGATGAGGTCTCTCCAAGTTGTCCAGGCGGGTTCGAACCCGCAGGCTCAGGCCATCCACTCACCTCAGCCTCCCAAAGCATGGGATTACAGGCTGAACCACCGAGCCTGGCTTACTCATATTTTCCAAATAGTAATGAGCATAAATGACATTCTGAAATTTTTACAACAATCATAGTGGGATATAAAAATAACTGTGGTATCTATTAGTGACAAGTCACAGGTACTGCTAATACTATTGGAGATTTTGTCTATATTCACAGATGAAGAAAATGCTAAATTTCAGTTAGTGGTTAGTAAAAATAAAAATGTAAATTTTTTTCTTGCCCAAATTCTAGGACACCCCTCCGCCTCCCACAAGGGGTCCAGGAGTCCCAGAAGGAGAATCTCTGGATTAGGCTGATCGAATGTGCAAATGACTCAGTGGGTATGGGCTGTTGGGGTAGAAGCCAGAACCAAGAGCCTAAACTCTCTTGAAAGGATGCATCATAACTATCAAGAGATCACTGAACCAAGAGTTCAAATTTGGTTGGAGAGAAAAAAATTCATTGCAAGTATTGGACAAGGCAGACCCATCTTGATGGCAGACCATGTGAAATAAAGACCCTGTGGTTTTAGTTAACGATAGTCACAAAATGAGCCAATTGGATTGGATAATGGAAATAACAATAAAGATAATTTAATCTGAGATTGAATTAACAGGCCCTTGGGGCCCAGGTCACAGATTTAATAGTCCTGTTAAAACCTACACAGGTCAAACGCTGCACCGCAATTTAGGTTGGGCACTGATAGGTTAGCATTTAGAGGCCAGAACCCAGAATAATGAGTAACGGAAGCCACGGCAATGAACCCGATAACTCCCAAATCTCTGATCCCAGAATTCTCTTTTAAGCTTCAGATCCATATGAGAGGTCAGTCTCAGCATGTCCAAACCTGCAGTCTCAGCATGTCCAAACCTGCTCCTCCTCCATAGTCTCCTGACTCAGTGAGTGGCAGCATCATCCACTTAGCTGCACCAGGTGTCATTCTCAACACCCCTTCTCCTTCACCTCACCGCCCAAGTCCAATTGGCACAAAGCTCTGTTGTTTTTGCCTCCCAGATCTTGCCAGAACTTGTCACAGCTCTCTGTCTCCATCGCCTTCCTGGTACATGCTGCCTCCATCTTGCCTGGACCACTACAGTGATCTCCTAGCTGGTCACTGGATCTGCCCCTCTTTGGGTTGCTTTCAGCCCTGCAACCACAGTGATCTTTAAAACACATAAATCTGACCCCACTCCTGTATTTCAAACCCTTTAGTGGCTGCTCATTGGTCTTTTTTTTTTCCTGCCTCAAACTACTTTTTATTTGCAACTACATGATTTCACTCAATTCTTCTAAACAACAATGTCATAAAGTAGATTTCTTTGTGTATAAATAACTTACATACGCTCCATAAAGCAAATGCTCAAAGATGCTAGAATAGATCATCCACTCCTACAGTGTTCTTGTATCCAACAGAGTTGATGCACAATATATACTCAAGTCCAATATTAAAAACTCAGGCACTTGACTAATAAATTTTCCCAAACTATGTCAATATATCTAAAGTGCGTATATGTACATTTTAAGAAAGATTATTCTCAATAACTTCTATAAAAATAAGTTTGGTTTCGTCCATCTAACTTCACTACTGTTAGTATGAACTTTTAATGTGTAGTAAGGTTTATTCTACCTTTCTCTCAACATGACACAAACAGAATCAAAAGGAACTAGTGAGGTGCTAACATGTGAGGATTGATCCAATGATTCTGGTTACAGTGCATTCCAGGAGGAGGTACCCATATCACTGGAACTGGGCAATATGGTTTATTTTTCCTTTCCTGATTTGGGTAACCAAATGGAACAGGAGGAGGGTAGTGATTCTGATGGCCATTCCCTTGGTACATTCCTCGCTTTTTTTTCTGGGCAAAGGGTGCCACACTGGAAGAGGTGGATATTTAAGTTCTGAAATTTGGCACACAGGACTTGGGGTTTCAGTCACTGATTTGGGTTTCACTTCCACGTCCTTATTTGTTTCTTCATCCCAAGAAGAGGATCCTGAATGATAATCAGAGGTAACCATATCAAGAGCTCTGGTAACTTTCTTGGCGATCTCATCCTTGTTCTCATCCTCATTTTAAAAGCTGGCAACAATGAATGTGGTGTTTTTTTCCTCCATACCTCACCTCACATGGATCCACCCAGAGAGTCAGCTCCTTTGGCAAGCCCAGGTCGCTGTACAAGATGCAGCTGCTCTCACAGGCTTTCAGGACATCAGGACCAACTCTGGAATGTATTGACACGAATACATCTGCCGGCCTGTCCTTGTGATGGCTTTTTCAGATATCAGTGATTTTTATATTTTTCTTTAAGTACCAGAGTCAATTTCTCAGCAAACCTCTCAACTGCCTCTCTTTTCAACTGACCGTGTTTTCGAACTAGCCTTGTGGAAAAGAAGACAAGAGCAGCAATTTCGTTCTTCGTTTTCTTCCCGCCGCCGCCCCGGGGCCGCGGAGGCGCCGGCCGCGACCGAGTCCGGGCCGGAGACCGAGCGCTCCGCCTCAGCGGGCCCGCGCTCGGCTACTGCGAGCGCGGCGAGCCCGGTTCGGCGTGTGCTGCTCCCGGGTCGTCGGGCCACCGAGAGCACGCTGAGGAGACTGGCTGGCGGGCGGGCGCGCGCGCGCGCACGAGCGAGCGCGGCCCCTCATTGATCTTAAAGAACAAAATCTTCTTGGCCAAGGTTGGCCCCCACATGCCTCCCCAATATCCTCCTCCATCCTCTTTCCTTTTCTCTGTGCCACTGGCCTTCTTTCAGTTTCCCCCAGTGGGCCACAGTCCCTCCTGCCACTTGGTCATTGGAGTATGCTGTTCCCCCACCTGGGACAACGTTCCCTGCGGTTTCTGCCTTGCTAACTCCTGCTTGCTCTTCAGTGGTCTTCCCTTACTTCCCTGACCAGGTCAGCCCCCTCATTGCAATTTTACATGTATCTGTGCATTGTTGTTGTTTGTTTGTTTGTTTTGTTTTGTTTTGAGTGGGAGTCTCACTCTGTTGCCCAGGCTGCAGTGCAGTGGCACGCTCACAGCCACTACAGCCTTGACCTGCTGAGCTCAGGCCATCCTTTTGCCTCAGTCTTCCAAGTAGCTGGAACTACAGGCGTGCATTACCACGCCTGGCTAATTTTTTGATTTATTATAGAGACAGGGTCTTGCCATGTTGCCCAGGCTGGTCTCAGACTTCTGGGCTCCAGCAATATTCTTGCCTCTGCCTCCCAAAGTGTTAGGATTACAGGTGTGAACCACCATGCCCAGCTGTGCATGTTTTTAAATACCTGTTTCTTCTACTAGACTGTAAATTGCACAAGGGCAAATTCCAGGAACACAGGGTTCAGTAAATATCAGTTGAATAAAACAACTGTATCAAATATCTGACGTGCAAACATTAGAGATTATGTAGAGTTAGACAACTAGGATTAATAAGTGCAAGTTATAAAATATCTTACTGAGCACTCACTGTATGCTGCATATTGGACTTACTACATATTATGTCTTACTTCATACAGCAATATGTGAAGTAGTTAAAATTATTGCCATTTCTCAGAGAAGAAAACTCTATTAGGTTAAGCATCTTGCCCAAGGTGGCACAGTCAGTATACCTCTAAGCCGAAGAAAGTGGGCCTGCAGTCTCCAAGCTCTGTTCCTTCTTAGGATGCTGCCTGAGGGGAGAAGTCATGAGCTCCTGTCACAGCAATTTTCAACCTGTGCTTGTAAGGGTTGTGAAAAGGAGCTCTTTCCACATTTTCAGCTTCTGGGTTCCTTCCTTAGGCCCAGCTGGCTCATCAGGCTGACTTTCTTTCTTATAAGCCCGTTCTAGGAATGTGGCCTGTGCTCATTCCTACCAGGAGACATCCCTCCCTCATCCACTGCCTCCCTTAGGGCAGGGTCTCCAAGAGAACTCTGCAATGAGGGAAATAGGTCCATATCTGCACTGTCCAATCAGTAGTCACTCGAGCACTTGAAACAGGGCTACTGCAACTGAGGAACTGACTTTTCAATCTTATTTTAGTTAATTTAAATTTGAGTAGCCACAGGTGTCTAGCAACTGCCATACTGTACAGTGCAGCCTCAGAGCGTAGGAAATTGTGACATGGTCTGCCCAACTCCCTTTGCCTGCTTTCTTCAAAACGAAGCAAATAGCTTCTTTTAGTTTTACAAATGCATAACACCTTACAAAAATGGCATTGGACTGTGTGTGCCATTTTGTAATTTGCTTTTCTCCCCCTAATGTTGAGTGGTAGATAGTTCCAGGCCAGTGTGCGTACAATGACGTACTCTCTAATGTTGCCCAGTAGTCTACATTGTTACAATGATTCACATTTTTATCTACCCACCCCCAATGATGGACATGTGAGCTGTTTCCATTGTTTTCAGAATACAACAACAAATACATTTCAGTAAACATCTTTGCATGTAGGGGGGGAAGATCCAAAAAAAACCCTGGAATTGTGTATTATTTATTTATTTGAATCAGAGTCTCACTCTGTCACCCAGGTTGGGGTGCAGTGGCATGCTCACGGCCACCGCAGTTTTGACCTAATAGGCTCAAGCGATCCTTCTGCCTCGGCCTTCCAAGTAGCTGGAACTACAGGTGTGCACCACCACACCCAGCTAATTTTTGATTTATTGCAGAGACTAAGTCTAATCATATTGCTCAGACTGGTCTTGAACTCTGAGCTCAGGCAATCTTGCCCCAGCCTCCCAAAGTTCTGGGATTACAGGCATGAGCCACCGCGCCTGGCAATGTATTTATTCTTACCTGTTTAAACCTCAGTCACCTTCAAAGTACTTTCCATTTGATGCAATACACCTATTGAAACACTTTTCACTTTTGAACTCATCAATTTTGCTGCCTTTTAGTGCTTCTGCCATTTTTTGTTTCACTTCTACATCAACAGAGTGTTTTCCTTTGAGGACTTTTTTATCTGGAGAAACAAAAAAAGTCACTTGGGGCGAGATCAGGTGAATAGGAGGGTGAGGCATGAAGGTCATGTCATTTTTGGTCAAAAACTGCTGAACACTCAGAGTGGGTGTGAGCAGGTGTGTTGTCATGGTAGAAGAACTAGTCACCAGTTTGCCACAGAAAAATTAACTGAAGCCGAACACAGCCTCTTACGCTAGCTGGTACACTGATGCAGATGCCTAGAGAAGGAAGCCTGTACTACAAGAGGCCTGCACCCCCCCCCCAAAAAGACAATTTTGGGTTTTTTTTTTTATACCCCTTGTTTATCTTTGTACTCAAGTGGGAGAATTTCAGTGATACATTCCTAAAGGCGGAGTTGCTAGGTAAAAGGGTAGTCACATGAGACTTGACTGCCAAATTGCCAAATTGACCTTGCCACTGTCAACCTTCAACAAAGGTGTATGAAGATGCTCCTACGCCCCAGCCAACATTGAGGTTGTCAGTTGTCAAACCTTAAATTCTTTTTTGCCAATCTTTTATTGTTTCTTTAAATTTCTGATATTTTGTTTCTTTAACTTACTTTTCCTTAATATCTAGTGAAGCTGGCAGTTTTTTCCATCTCTTTGTATTTCTTTTGTTCATTGCCTGTTATCTCTTTGGCCAATCTTTCTATTATGTTTCTTTTTCTTATTACTTTGCAAGAGATTTTTGTATTTTATCTGTTTCCGCAGGCATTTCTTTCCAGATTGTAAATTGTCTTTCAACCTTAAGGTTTGCCCTAAAGAAGCTTTGTCAGTTTTTGTCCTTCCTTGAGACTGTAAACGTGTATTGCTAAAGAAACAGGGAACAACAGAACAAGCGTGGGTGAGCTACAAAGCATAAGAAAGTTTTGCACAATCCTTACCATTATACCCTTGGTTTCTTACAAACAGTGCTTCAAATTCCTGCCTGAGTACTTTCTAACTTCTCTGTCGCCCTGCCTAGAGTGCAGTGGTGCAGTCACAGCTCACCGCAGCTTCCAACTACTGGCCTCAAGCGATCCTCCTCCGCCTCCCGAGTTGCTGGGATTGCAGGCAATGCCACTGAGCCGGCTGTAGGTAAATGTCTTAACCTCTTAATGTCTTAATCAAACCAGGCTTTGATCTTCTGGTCTATAAGGTGGGAATAACAACATATATATATTGTTATATATATATGTTGTTATATATATATAATGTGGGGAAACGCGTAGTTCTGACTTTGGCTGAAGATCTCTTCTGCCTTTCTCTGCAGTAGACAGAGCAAACAATTGGTATCTTTTAAAAAACTGTATTTATCAGGGTCATCTAACTAAACGGGGACTGAAAGCCTGGTGAAGGCTGAAATTCAGATTTGTGGAGTAGTTACGTGCCAAGGAAGGCAAAGTAGAGTGTTTCAATATCTATCTCGCAAAAACGCTCTGGAGTGTGCAAGAAATTCGATTTTGCAGTCAGCCTAAGCGCCTCACGACCAAGCTGCCTGAGCCAGGGAGTCCTCCAGGTACTTCTACTCTCAGCGGGACGCCTCCAGCGCAGGCCGGTTAGACACACCGTTAGGAGCGTGGGCGGGCTTCGTTCAGTGCGGCGGAACCAACCAGCCCGACTTCTGGTGTCACCTGCTCCTTCAATTAAAAGGCAGCTTTTCGCCCCTCGGCCTCCTCGCAGTGCCTTTTGGGATTTGTAGTCTGACGCGCTTCAGCATGCTCCAGGATGGCAGAGACGAGACTCCAATTCCCACTATGCCTCGCGGTGGGCGAGTGCATTGCCTATTCTCATCCCCCTCTTCGCTTTTCCACTTTCCCTTCCCTCCCTTCTCTTCTGAATTCTCCATTCTGGAATTCTGTCTGTTAAATCCTTCGTCGCTTTCCCCATCTCCCCCCCCCCCCCCCCCCATTTTCACAGTCCTTTCCCCAAAAGCCGGGCGTAAAAGCGAGACACAGGTTGCAAATAAAAAAACGCACGAAAAA
>CAUYQG010123734.1:0-15654 GCA_963574415.1 Tarsius wallacei | reverse complement strand
GAGTCCATAATACTGAGTGACCTCTCACAAAAACAAAAAACTAAGTATCACATGTTCTCACTCATATAGTAGACCTTGATCATCCAACGTATTACCACAAGAAAATGTCTGACTGTGGTGGGAAACTGGGGGGGGGGGGGGAGGGTGAGGGGGATGGGATTAATGGTGGTGGGTATCTGTCTGAGGATGGGGAGACACCTCTTATCAGCAAGGGTACCTGAACGAAATATTTTTGTATGCCTAACCCCTAACTGTACCCCACAATAACATAAAAAAAAAAAAAAAAAAGATTATGCAAGAATATCTAAGGAAAGTTTTTTTACCTTCAAATAGAACAATAAAATCCATACTTTGTCATTACTTCAAGAATGCACCCAAATAAAAGCCTCTGGCTAGTCCATATGCAAACCATTTCCTTGACCTTGCTTCCAAGCAACCAAACTCTTTCAAATATTTGACATTTACTTGTGTTATTCCCAAATATTTCTGTGGTTATTTTGTTTTCAAACTTTGAAGGACACAATATTTACAATTTTGAAAATTAGAAAATTCAAATATAATATCTCTCTCCAAATGGAATTTGAAGTCTAAATGCTTTCATTTTAAAATACAGACTGTGGGGCATCTTCTTCTCTCACCTTTGCCATCCTGCAAAAATGAAGACCCTCTTCTGTGCAAGAGGATTCCTCAGTCAGACAATGTGGGGTTTTCCTCAGCCTCCAGAATGGCAGGATTCTGGGGCATAACACTGGTGGAGAAAATCACTTACCTTCTAGAATGAAAGAGAACAATTGATATAAAAAGAGAGAAGAGAAACACTCTTCAGAACACTGAGTACATAAAGATCCGTGCCTTCAGGTCTCAACTAACACTTAGAACACCATGGCATGAAGAGATCTTCCTTATCTTTTCATGTAATCCAAGCTTGTTTCTGTCTTCCTCTTCGTTAAGCTCTCCTTGTGCATTAGGACCCTAACCAGAATTAGTGGGCTAATCATACTGTAGTGGGAACACAGAGAGGCCATGACACCGAGGCTATTTTAGGAAGTAGCAGATCAGATTTATTATTACCAGTGCGACTCAGTGGGCTAACGCTCCCAGGCTGAGCACCCTGGGGAGGGAGGAGAGGGGTCTTATACCTTAGTTTAGGTGAGGGTGGAGGTCAGGTTGAGTGATTATACATTTTCTTTGGAATTCCCAAGGCTGTACTCAGCAAAATCAGATTTTCAAAAGAACAAATGATCTCATCTCCAGGATATGCATAACAAGCAGGGGTTGTAAACTGATAGTTTCACAAAGAGAGGATTTGGGTTGAGGTTGTAAATTGCTTACTGTTTAGAGTTTTTAGGAAAACCCTTTTGGGCTGTTTGGTTTTCTCAAGCAAAACCTGTCTGGCAGGTTTTTGGAACTTGCCAGTTGATCTCCAAAAGGAATACTTTTAACTGTTATCAGCCCCTCTCTGCCACAATACTTTTTGATTTCTCCTTCTTTTTTTGGTGTGGGGGACTATGTCACTCCGTCAAGCAGGCAGGACTGTAGTGACACCACCATGGCTCACTACATCCTTGAACCCCAGGGCTCACGTGGTCCTCCTACCTCAGCCTCACAAGTAGCTAAGACTAAAGGCACACACCATACCACCGGCCTAATTAATTTATTTTTATTTTTATAGAGACAGGGTTCTTGATAAGTTGCCCAGGCTGGTCTCCAACTCCTGAGCTCAAATGATCCTCCTGCCTTGACCTCCCTAAGTGCTAAAATTAGGGGTGTGAGACACCATACCTAGTCTCTTTGGCTGTTTTACTGCAGTTAAAAAAATGCAGCTACAAAGGTTGCATTTCCTTTCCTGATGCCAGCATTACTTAGATATTTTCCAGCTTTTAACTGAGCAAACCATTAATGGAAGTCCCTCATCAGCAGGGCACAGGCAACACTGTAACAACTTCAAGATCAGAGAACCAAAGCATATCTTCTCAGTTAGCATGTTTATCAAATCTCCAATATAACAAACACAGAGATTCCCAAAACCATGACACTTTTTCCAGATTTGTGGCAAAGAGTAAATGAGAAAACCTGTTTATTCAAGAAATGTCTTTCATCAAACAAAAGAGAACAAACAAAAACAGGCAGCTCTAGGGGAGTCTCCTACTCCCATCATGCACCTGATGCCATGACCCTAGAAGATCTGAAACTTCCCCACTCAATGTGAGGGAGGAGTGACAGAGACTCTGCCCTAAGACCGCCGTTTCTAGGAAGAGCCTACCCAAAAACCCATGTCTCAGTATCCCTAAAATAACACACACTAAGATACAAGGTATAATCTGCCTATACTCTGGTCACCAGATTTACTCAGTGAGTAGGGTTGCCCAGGAGCTCAACCTGAACAGCGCTATCTCAAGTAGACCTCCCAACCTTCTTCCAAGCCAGGTCCCTTCCCTGTTTAATCTTGCCGGGTTTCTCTTATGAATTGGTTAAAACATCCGGGTAATGGAGTTTATGGCAAATGGAGTAATCACAGGCAGGCAAGGTTTCACAGGACCTTGGTGCTTACTCAACTGGGACTCTCTGGGGTAGTCAGAAATGCATGAGCTGCATGTGCTCCCTTCCAGTTAGCATAGAAATTTACCCTGAGGCCTTCCATGGACACAGGAAGGTTTGGTCTTCGTGCTGCAGATACCAAGACTGCAGATACCAAGAATATGGGGCTGAGGATGCCAAGCCTATCAGGTTGGACAAGAAGTCAACGTTGGGGACAGCCCAGATGACTCTTGCTCTTTTTGTGTGCCCTGTACCCAAGAAAATGAGCCCTCCTTTTCTCTCTCTCCTCTCTAAAATAGAGAAAGTGGTTGCACTCAGGTGGCTCTTGCAGGAAAGACGTCACGGGGGCTTTGTATAATGCGTCTCTCTTCGTTTTTCTTTTCTTTTCTAGAAATAAGTGCCGGCTCATTCAGTCTCATGGATACTCCTCTAGGTTGTATATTAAAACATCAGCACACTCTGTTACTAGACAGCCTTAAGAAGCAAAAGGCAATTTTCTTTTACAATATACTTGGGCCTAGATATAAACTGGAAGATGGAGAAACTTGGAAAATTAATTGGGGTTTACACTATAATGCCATCCATCAATTAGACCTCTTTTGCCAGTGGCAAGGAAAGTGGAGCAAGATTCCATATGTCACAGCCTTCACGGCCTTATACAAAACCCAGACCTAGGATTTCAACTGCCTTGCGGCCTATGTATTGCCAAGCCTAAGCAAAAGGCTGAACCTGACATTCTAGATGGCCTGCTCTTAAAGCCCCTGCAGGAGCCACACTGATGTAGGCCCCAAGGGACCCAGACTCCAAGGGGGATGCCCCTGCAGAGTTGTACTTCTCAGGAAGCACTTTGGAGGCCTCCCCCTCTCCAAGCGCTCCCCCTATTTACCCTCCTGCTTATCAGCCGCTAAATCTCAGCCTCCAAGCTTTTATCCTCCTGTGACTAGCCCTCATATTTGTGCTGCTTACTAGCCCCTTGTAGGACATCTGTTCCCCCTCCATGAAGTACCAAACAGGGAGGGAGGCACTCATCAATGTCCTCTGTTCTAGGAGTGATCTAGGACCCTACAAGGAGAAGTCCAGCAGGCTCTCTGAGAACCCTAGTAAGTTTGTTCATCAATTTACAAAACTGACCTTGTATTTGAACTTACTTGGGGAGACAGCCAATGTTATTCTACACCTGTTGTACCTCTAAAGAAAAAAAAAAAAAGAATTGTATCACCCAAGCTTTTGCAGATGAGGCGGTGGCCCACAATCAAGGCCATACCATATTCTGAACAGGGGGTTATGTAATCCCTGAACAGGGATTCCCAATAGGACATCTAGATAGATGCTTGGACTTAAAAGATACCCCATGAAAACTTGTATAACAGAGGGAGTAAAGAGATGTATGGTGAAGCCTATCAATTAATAACAGAGTCAAGGAAATAACCCTGTTCCAAGCCAAATGAGTGGAAACCCTAAAGAAATATACAAACATGCACCTTGACTCCCAGATGGGCAGATGGTTCTGAACACCCATGTCATTAGCCAATCTGCCCCAGACATCCAGAGGAAATCTCAGAAACTAGACATAGGCCCACAAATGCCCTCATCTCAGCTACTAAGCACAGTCTTCTCAGTTTTAAACAGTCAAGACCCAGTCAGGGAGGTGCTTGGTCTTGACTGTTTAAAACAAAAAGAAAAGAGAAAGGCCAAACTTTTAGCTGCAATACTGCAAGGGCACCACTTCTGGAGAAACCCTTTGGTGACCCCAAGTCAAAGGGAGCTTGCCCTATTTGTGGAAGACCAGGCCACTGAAAGGACAGACACCCAGAGAGACTTCTGCCAAGTCAGCCATGACCCAGATGTAGACAAAAAGACCACTAGAAATGGGCTGGCCTCAACTCCAAAGGCAGTATGAATCAAACCTCAAGGTTGCAGCAATGGACAAAGGGTGCCTGAGGTTCTTGGCAGCTCCCTGACAGACCATCGCTGTAACAGGGGGAGAACCATGGACGATTCTGGATGTGGTAGGTTAGTCTACCACCCTCTTAATCGATATGAGGGCTGCCCTTTTAGTTTTGCTTTCTTGCCCTGGACCCTTATCTACCAAATCCTGCTTAGTGACTGGAGTCAACTGGAAGCCTCAGATAAATCGCTTCTCTTAGCCACTTACTTGTATTTGGGAAAATTATCTCATGATGTCATAGATTCTTGATAATACCAGAATGTACAATCTCCTTGTTGGAAAAGGACTGTTTTGAGATTCTGGGTGTCATCTTGGTCTTGCTGGAACGGAAGGTAATCTTTTTGGTAATGCCTACCAGCTCAGATATTCCAGGCTCTATTACTCCTGAGATTGCAGAAAAGGTAAATACTGAAGTATGAAATCATGGAGTTCCAGGCCAAGCCATGACTATAAATCATATAAATGTCACTCTTAAGAAAGGGACACAGCTTCCCCCGAAGAAGCAATATCCAATCAAAAGGGAAGCCCAAGAAGGCCTGCAACCCATAATAGATAAGTACCTAGAACACTGTCTCCTAGTCCCATGCTGGTTTCCCTGTAATACCCCTATCCTCCCAATAAGAAAACCAAATGGCAGTTATCAACTGGTACAGGACCTAAGAGCCACTAATGATGTTGTAGTACCATTACACCCAAGAGTCCCTAACTCACATGCTCTCCTGGCTCAGATTACTGCAACACACTTCACAGTCCTAGACCCGAAGGATACTTTCTGTATCCCCTTGTGCCGACTCCCAATTTCTGTTTGCTTTTGAGTGTCCAACTCACATGTCTGGTATTCTCAGCAATATACTTGGACTGTTCTCCCTCAAGGCTTCAGCAACTTAGCAGGACATTGCAGAGACCCAACCAAAAGTCAGCAGGGTAAGTGTCTGGCTAACACTGCTGCCAGGCAGGCAGCTGTGAACAAGACACCAGGAACTATTCTGCCCTTTTTACCTTCCTCTCCCATTAGCTCTCTAGTCCCCAAATATATTAAATCAGAAAAATAGGGATCTAACAAAGGGCTCAGAAGAGATGATGGGAATTGTATAGAAAAATCTTTGTTCTCCCAAATCAGCAATGGTCCCTTGTAAAGAGAGTTCCTGATTCCTGTCACCCGGCAAGAGATGGCATGACCTCCCTACTTAACTGGCTGTTTTTTGGGAAAGGATTAAGCACTACCATCTCCCAAGTCTCTGTGCCCTGCCCTTTGGTTCCAGAAACAGCCCGCAAGAGTGTCTCAAAACCCCGCCTTTAACACAGCCAGTTCAAAGGCAAGGCACCTCTCCTGGGGAAGACTGGCAAATGGACTTCACCCAAATGCCTCCCTCAAAAGGATTTAAATCCTTCCTGATCTTCGTGGAGACTTTTACTGCCTGGGTTGAAGCCTTCTTTACCAGGACTGAAAAAGCAATAGAAGTAACAAAACTTCTCCTCAAAAAAATAATCTTAGGTTCATTCTCTCACAGTCCTTACAGAGTAACAAAGGAACCTATTTCGTCCAAAGACACACAGGGATTGTCTTATGCTTTGAGCATCACATATCATCTTCGCTCTGCTTGGAGACCTCAATCTTCTGGAAAAGTAGAAGGAACTAACAAAAACCTCCAAAGAATTTTAGCCAAGACCTGTCAGGAAACTGCACACTCCAGGACTCAAGAGTTACCTATTGGCTTGCTTCAGTTAGAATGGCTCCAAAAGCTGAGTTACAACTTAGCCCTTTTGAAAGATCATTTTTAATGAATGATCTAATCACAGACCCAGAAACCCAGAGCCTCCTGGCATACATCATTAATGTGGGTCGAGTTCAAGAGGCAATCAGGGAGTATGGTAATCAAGTCCTCCCAAAACCCTCCAGTGCTCCACCCACCCCAAAGTTGAGACCTGGAGATCAAGTCCCTCTCAAGACTTGTAAGGAGAAAACTCCTCAGAATCAGTGACTTCCCAAACGGGCGGGGCCCTACACAGTACTTCTTAGTGCTCTCATGGTAGTTAAGCTCTAGGGAGTTAATGCTTGGGTACACATATCCAGAATAAAGCCCTTTCTGACTTTTGCAGGATAACAAAGAAGACAACTGTCAAGATCCTCAGTCTGAAACTGCAGACCAGAGACACAGTGTGAACCTGCTGAGGACTTGAAATTCTTCTTCAGAGGAGACTCTCCCAAAACTGCTCAAAGGAAGTAAATGTGTTGACCTTTGCCTCATCACCAGGTCGCTCCTATTATTGGGCTTCCAGACATGTGTGTGCTTTTCACTTGGGAATTATTGAAGCTTACTTGCCACCTTCCATGAACACATATAAGTAATTGCTTGATGCTGAAAATGAGTCCCACATTTCTTTGTTTTCCATGGTTGGTGGGGTCAGCAATTCCTCACTCCCTGGGATGCTGGAATAGCAACATCTACTTCCCATTTTCGCAATGGATCGCCCAGGGATCCAATCTGACAAAGTGTTGGGTCAGCCAACCCACAAATGGCTAACCAACTATTAGCTTCACATCCTTTAGAGTTCCTGTCTCTACCCTTAACCTTACTCAGATGCCCTGGGGACCTCCTAACACCTCTAGTGAAGTGAGCTTATCCAGTTTTGCCAATATACCATGATTGTTCCAGGTTCATAACTCTATAAGATTACTCACCTTGTACTGTGAAACACCCAATCCAACTAAGATACAAAAATGCCAGTCCTATACTGGGACACATACTTGGCTAAAGAGAGTTTCCACATTTGGTACAGCAAGAAATAGAGGGCATACTAATGAATACCAACTGCAAAGAAGATTGGAGTTCTGATGCCCCAATTTGGGGCCCAAGCACCTTGGAAAGCCAGAGATGCACCCGACAACATACAGGAAAAGTACCCACCCTCAGTCAACCTGTACAAACGAATGAACCATTGTTTACCCCTCCATATTTCTCCCAGATGGATGGGGCTCACATTGCTAGTGGCAAGCTGGTAGTTAGTCAAAGCCTAGTGACACTGACCCTCAGTTCTCTAAAATTATTAACATCCTCAAACAGAATCAGCCCACCCATATCTGTGCACCTGGTAGTTATATTTTCATTTATGGCCATCCAAGAGGGCCCCAGATGAAAAGATGGCTTGACTGCCCTTGCCTCAAAAACTCCTGGCATTCAAGGAAATGCAATGTTAGCTAACTCACCCCCCCACACTCCTACCCCCCTTTCCCCACACCCTGCCGCCAAGCATGCAGATAATCACTCTCACCTCTGTCCTGAATACCAGAAGCAAAAGGGACTTTGAAGTCAGTGCCATCACAGTCAGAACTGTAGCCACTGTTGGGATGGCTGCCCCATGGGTAGGATATGGCCTCTATGAGAATACTCTCAGTAACTTTACCAGAACTTTAGAAACAATTGTCTGAACATGAAACAACAATTGATACGCTTACAAATTCTTTAAATTCATTGACTAGTTATGCGAAATAAACTAGCCTTGGACTATATTTCAGCGTCTGAAGGAGGAATTTGTGCAGTGGCCAACACCACATATGCCTTTTGGATAAGTGTTACCAGGCAAGTAGAAACTAGCCTACAAAAAGTGCACAATCAGGCCTCCTGGCTACATAAGTGCAATGAGGGAGCCAACCCCACAAAGACCTGGGATTCTATTAAGAACATGAGGCCTGTCATTTTCTGGTTCCTTCCTCTGCTGGAACCTCTAGTAGCTATCCTGCTACTTTTAATTTTCAGATCGTCTTTTTAACCCATTTGTCAAATCTGTGTCTTCTAGACTCCAAAGGTTCTACCTTCACCTGCAGGCCTGGGAAAGCACCAGTGGGACTCCATACCTACAGGCCCTAATGAAGAATAGCAAGAAGGGATAAACCCGGTAAGATAGGATCAACGCCTGCTTTCAGCATGAAGCACCTGAAGAAGACTTGACCTCCATCCCTCAATGTCCATAAATGACTCTAGGATCTAGGCTTCTTGAGAGGGGATTGATAGAGTAGGCAGGTTAGACTAGGAAAACTTTAGGGCTGCAGGAGAATTCTAAGCTTATTGACACCTGCTGCAACTGGTGCAGAACCATGCATACAAGCAGGCGGCCTAGCTATAGGAAACTTCATACCTACCTAAGCTGTAGGCTCTTATCAGATACTCTTGCAGAACAGCAGTCTACTTATCCAGGATGCTTGTGATTGAGAGCCAACCACCAAAGCAGGAACTAGGTTAGAGACGCCCTGGAGCATGTGTGTAAATAGCCAAGGTTGACCCAAATACTCATGACCTACTTGTACCTTCATTGTAATACTATGAACATAAAATTACCTTGGGGACCCTCCCACTCCCATCTGACACCTGATGCCATGGCAGTGCTGGTACGACCCTATAAGGTCTGAAATTTCTCCACCCAAAGTGAGGGAGGAGTATCAGTGTCCCTAAAAATAAGAGTTACAGCTCAGCAAGTTAGGGGCAGAAGCAGCAGTTTTCATAGGCTGTCTCTGACTGCTCTCCTTTCTTGAGAATATATTATTCCTTGCTTAATAAAGCTGCCTGCTTGTCCCACTTCTCTGCATGTCTGTTTGCAAATCCACTCCAAATGTGATCACAAGAACCCATCAGTGACCCTCTTACACCAGGAGCAGAACCCCTTCTGCCAGTAACGGTACCTGAGGGTCTGTAGGCTGCACACTTTGGTGCCAGATGACTATTTTTAATTATAAGAAAACCTGAGTACTCCACACTAGACAATAACTCTTGCCAGGGTTTTAACTTGGTTTTATTTTCAGAACAAGGTCCAATGAGCTTTCTGAACAACTGCTGTAGCTACAGAAAAACCAACTTCCTTCACAGAGCAGTGCTTTCAGTGGGAAAAGGAAATCCCTTCCTACTTTTCTGTGTAAGTACAGAGAAGCCATCACCTCAGATGGCAGCTTTGAGAAGATTTTTTACTCTCCATATCATGATTCCTTTAACAACATATTTCTAGCACTGCCAGGTAGACGGAGGTGTCCTCCAAAAACCTTTGGGTTCGAACTACTGGGGGTCTGACTGTTTTTAAAAAAAAAATTTTATTATAAAGATGTGGGGCACATTTCAGGGTTACGTATATAAACATTGATCATGCAGGTACCCTTGTTGATGAGGTATGCCCCTCCCTCCCCTAGCAGTTTCCCTCAACTGCCAATCCCACCCACCTCTCCCCTGACAGTTTCCCACTACCGCCAGTTCCTTTCTTACAGTATTATAATTGCTCAAGGTTCACTTATGAGTGAGAGCATATGGAACTCAGTTCTTTGTTTCTGTGATAAATCACTGAGTATGATCGACTCCAAATCCATCCAAGTTGCTGCAAAGTCCATATATTTGTCCTTCTTTATGGCTGCATAATATTTCATCGTGTATATGTACCACATTTTTTTTAATACGGTCCAGCTTCGATGGGCAACATGGTTGGCTCCATGTTTTTGCTATCGTGAATAGAGCTGCAACAAATATACGTGTGCAGGTATCTTTTTGGGAATGCAAACTGGTGCAGCATGTTTGGAAGACAGTGTGGTGATTCCTGAAAGAAATAGAAATTGACCTTCCATATGACCCAGCAATTCCCCTATTGGGAATATACCTGGAGGACTCAAATCATTCTATTAAAAAGATACCTGGCTGGTTTTAACAGAAGGGAGAGCAGAGCTGGTGCAGCTGGCCATAAGGAAAGCTGTCTTGGCTGGTGTGGTACGCTGATTCCATGACTGTTTGCCTTAAGCAGAAAGTGCCTTGCAGGATCTATTTTTGGAGATTTACTATGTATTTCTGGTTCTCAATTCCAACAGCTTGATGAAGATCTAAATAAAATGCTAGATTCTACCTTAAAATGTAAATTTCTAAAGTTTTCCTATAGAAAACAATACTTTATACTAATTGTATTATATAGCTGGATGTCTAATATTTCTGACATTAAAGCTTCTATTCCATTTATTATCCAAACAAATGAAAAAAGCTGTCAACAATTAAAATAGGTTGGTGACACCACAACACTACGAAGTTTAAAATATTGAGTCATGCACGGTGGCTCATGCCTGTAATGTCAGCACTTTGGGAAGCTGAGGCAGGAGGATCACTTGAGGCCAGAAGTTCAAGGCTAGCCTGGGCAATACAGCAACACTCTGTCTCTATCAAAAAAAAATTGTTTTAATACCGATTACATTTCACCACGACTTACTTAGGTGTTTCCAACTTGTAGCCAATCTTGCCATAATGGTAAATAAACTCCTTCTAATTGAAAATGTATCTATAAAATTCAGTGACAGTGTTTAACTGATGATGACATGGGTATCATTAAAAAATGACATAGAAATATTGTTTTCCTTTTGATTGAGGAAAAGGCAAAAACATCTCTAGAAAGTACCCAGAAAAATACATAATATTCCATTACCAGTTCAAAGCATCTATGTTATGCAGGAAAAAAATTTCTGAAACCTCCTAACGTTTTTGCTTTAAGTAGCTTCTGTAGCTAAGCGCACACCTCACTAATGCAATGGTTTTATTACTAAAGGACATATTAAGAGTTGTAATATTCTCCAGAGTTGAGGTACAATCCCATACTGAGTATTTAATGTATTAAAGGATTCACCAAGTAATGTCCTTCTTGGCACTAGAACACTGCTATATTTGCAGTTCTCAATCCTTTTATGCTATAGAAATTCATGATGTGCCTCTGCCATGTTGTTTTACATCTTAATTTTCCTTCTCAAATATCTATAACTAAGAGAAATTCAGTCTTTTTCTTAAAAAGGCATTTCCAGATTACTTTTAGGACACCACAAAGATATCTATACAGTGTTCTGAAATTTACGTAAATACCTAGGCTCTAGAACTAAACAACTGGCAGAAATCATCTTCATCAACGAATTTTATAAACCTCTGAAATTAGCACTTGCCCGCCTCATTGTTAATTGGGAACTCCCTTGGATTTCCTTCTTTTGTCCACTAGAACATCTCTTCAAACCCATTCTCATTTACTGTGACTATCTGCTTAGTAAACTCCACATCTACCATGAAGGTGATGTTCCTGTATAATAAAAACATTTTTATGTATTTGTACCACATTTCCTTTATGCTAGGGGAGGGAGGGGCATACTTCATCAACAAGGGTACCTGCATAATCAACGTTTGCATACCTAACCCTGAATTGTACCCCACATCTTTATAATTAAAAAATAATAATAAAAATAAAATAAATAAATAACATTTTTAAAAAACAAGTCAATATATACACCCTCTTTTTTAAAATGTTATAACCAACTCTGAAGTGATCACGTTTTCCATACCATCATGCTCATAATCAAACAGAATATAATAAAATGTCACTCACTGAGAGATAAAACTGGAACAAAAATGATATATAAAGATAATAACTATAATAATGACAAGTTTAACTTTTACTTCTATGCCATGTAATCATTTCTCCCTCTACTGGAAAGGAAAAAAATAAAATTTTATTTTGTTTATTGATCTATTTGTGAATGTGAATATTTTAAAAACAATATGATTTTCATTTTTCTAAGTCTAGCCTGTTTATCTTTATTCTTAGTTGGTCAAAATTCATTACTAATGTACTACTGTTAAAGACCAAAGAAATCAACAAATAACAATGATGATAAATCTACTAATGGATACAGAACATTTCCTCTGTGTGCAAATGCTTTTCATGTAATCGTCAATTTAATCCTTATACTCAACCCAATAAGTAAGTTATTAATCATGCTGACCTATTGACACCATCACATTACATGTTCTAATCATGTAGTAACTTTTGAAATCTAAGACACCTTTTGAGAATGAGTCACATTCCCACCAGTTAATGATGTTGAAAATGTAAACTGGTACAGTCACCTTAGAAAACAGTGTGACAGTTTCTTAAATAATCAGAAACACACCTTTTATTCAACATAGCCATTTCATTCCTCGATATTTACCCAAGAAAAAAGACAGCACTTGTCCACACAAAGACTTGTACAGGACAGTTCATGGCAGTTTTCTTTGTAATAGTCAAATTTGAGTTGTAATTTGGGAAAAACCCAAATGTCCACAAACAGGTGAATGAATTTTTAAAATGTGATACATCCATACAATTATAGAACACTTAGATAATTGGGTAATTAATATAATTTTATTTAAAATGTTTTACTTCTTTGTTTCTTTTGCTAAGGATTGTTTTGGCTATTTGTGATCCTTTATGCTTCCATATGAATTTCTGTATTGTCATTTCCAGGTCTGAGAAGAATGATGTTGATAATTTAATGGATATTCCATGAAATCTGTAGATGCCTTTGGTAGGATGGACATCTTAACAAAGTTAGTTCTTCCAAACCATGAGCATGGTTATTTTTCCATTTGTTTATGTCTTCTTGGATTTCTCTGAGCAGTGTCTTGTGGTTTTCATTGTAAAGGTCTTTCACTGCTTTGGTTAGGAAGATGCCCAGGTATTTCATTTTTTTGTGGCTATTGTGAATGGGATTGTGCTTTTTATTTATGTCTGCTTATTGTTGGTGTATAGGAATGCAACTGTCTTTTGCATGTTTATTTTATACCCTGATACTTTAAAACCTCAAACTATAAGAATCCTGAAAGAAAATGTAGGAAACACACTTATGGAAATTGGAATAGGCAACCAATTCTTGATCAATTCTCCAAAAGTGAATGCCATAAAAGATAAGATAGACAAGTGGGACCTCCAAACTGAAAACCTTTTGTAAAGCAAAAGAAACCATCAAGAGAGTGGGAAGACAACCCATGGAATGGGAAAAAATATTTGCCAACTGTAAGTCTGGCAAAGGTCTAACATCCAGGATCTGCAAGGAATTCAGATGTGCTGGAAAGAAAAAAACAAACAATCCTATTTTTTAAATGGACAAGAGATATGAATAGACACTTCTCTGAAGAAGACATACAAGCAGCCAACAGATACATGAAAAAGTGCTCAGTCTCACTAATCATCAAAGAAATGCAAATGAAAACCACACTAAGATACCACCTAACTACAGTCAGGATGGTTGTTGTCATCAATAACTCAAAAAACAACAGATGTTGGAGAGGATGTAGGGAAAAGGGAACATTTCTACACTGCTGGTGGGAATGTAAACTAGTATAACCTCTGTGGAACACAGTGTGACGATTTCTAAAAAATCTGAAAATAAACCTTCCATACGACCCAGCAATCCTCCTTCTGGGAATATACCCAGAGGAACTCAAATCACTCTATGAAAAAGATACCTGCACAACATGTTTATTGCAGCATTATTCACAATAGCAAAAATATGGAACCAACCGTGCTGCCCATAGAAAGTGGACTGGATAAAGAAAATGTGGTACATTTACATGATGGAATATTATGCAGCCAATAAGGAAAAACAAAACTATAAACTGTGTAGCAACTTGGATGGAATTGGAGTCTATAATACTCAGTGATTTATCACATAAACAAAGATCTGAGTACCACATGTACTCACTCATAAGTGGACCCTGAACATTTATCATAATACTATAAGAAAGGGAATGGCAATAGTGGGATACTGCCGGGCAGGAGGGAGCATAGCATCATTAAGGGTAACCACACTACCTGTATGATGATCCTCATTTGTACCCCACATTTTTAAAAAATAAAATAAATAATAAATGTAAAATAATTATAAATAAATAAATATGTTTTACGGGTACATGCAACTGAATGGATAAATCTTCAATCATTTTGCTGAGTGAAAGAAGCCAGACACAAAAGAGTACTTACTGTGTGATTACATGAAATTCTAAGAGTCATAGTATACTAGGACAGAAAGCAGATCAATGGTTGCCTGAAGACTGTGTATGTGCAGTGAAAAGGGACAAAAGAAACTTTTGAGAGTGATGGAAATAATCAGTATCTTAATTGACAGTTGTATGGGTGCATATATTTGTCAAAATGTGTCAGATTATATACTTTACATATGTGCAGTCTGCTGGATGTAAATTATGCCTTAATAAAACATTGTTTTAAAAAGTCAATATCTATCCTTTAGCTACCTTTTCCCTTAAATTTTTATTTTATAGCTATTTTCCAAAACATTTTGGATCTTTCTTATTTGTTTTGCTGTGTGATTTTGCTTTTTAAAATAAATTAGGGGCTGGGCACAGTTGGTAATGCCTGCAATCCCAGCACTTTGGGAGCAGAGGCAAAAGGATTGTCTGAGCTCAGGTGTTAAAGACCAGCCTGGGCAACTTGGCAAGATCTTTACAATAAATAAATAAAAATTAGCTACTTGGAAGACTGAGGAGGAAGGATCACCTGAGCCCAGCAGTAGCCGTAAGCACGCCACTGCACTCCAGTCTGGGTAACAGGGTGAGACTCTGAATCAAAAAAATAATAAAATAAAATAAATTAGAATACCATACTTTGGTAACCTGTTTTTTTCTCTTAATTGCTGTATCGATATCCCATTATATAGATGTTTCACAATTAATCCTCTATTGTTAAACAGTTTTACTATTTACACATTTTCTCCTTTACAAGTTGTAGTGATGAATGTCCTTGTATTTACAACTTTGTGCATATCTGGATTTTCTTACAATAAATTCCTAGAAACAAAATGTCTGCATTAAAGGCAGAGATCATGCACAATTTATTCTCTAGCCTATCTTTTTACCCGCTTTTGCCAGGTCCACAGAGTGGCCCAACAAATAGTTCATTTACTAGTCTACCTAGATAAGTCTTATTGTTTTTCTGAATCTGTTTCCACGAGCCTTTATGTGCAGGAGTGTATCTAACCACACACTGACTGATAGATATTTAAGTATGTTGGCCTGGTCTAGATCATCTGATATTGAGAAAAGACGACAGCAGTTAGGCATTATTTGTCATATTTACAGAGCAATCATAATAGTAAGAAAACTTAACTATTTCAGTTTATTTTTTTACTTATTCAGAGGACACTGATTGACCTGTGTATTTTCTATCATCATCTTATTATTATTTTTATTATGCACGCTAATTGTTATAAGCATTTATTAAATGTCTGCTGTGTTACAGACACTGTACCTGATGTTTTCCCCAGATTGTCTCTTGTAATCCTTCAGATGTATATACTAGTTCTCATTTTACACATGGGGAGAGGGAGACTCAGAGGG
>CAUYQG010123733.1:0-14727 GCA_963574415.1 Tarsius wallacei | reverse complement strand
ATTGTGTATATGTACCACATTTTTTTAATCCAGTCCTCTTTTGATGGACAGCAAGTTTGCTTCCAGGTTCTTGCTATTGTGAACAATGCTGCAATAAACATACGAGTGCAGGTATCTTTTTTATAGAGTGATTTGAGGTCTTCAAGGTATATGTTATTTGATTTTTTAATGATGGCCATTCTTGACTAGTGTAAAGTGGCATCTCATAGTGGTTTTGATTTGTATTTTCCTGACAATTAGTGATGTCGAGCATTTTTTCATGTGTTTGTTGGCCATTTGTATATCTTCTTTTGAGAGATGTCTGTTCACATTGTTCACCCACTTTTTAATGGAGTTATTTGCTCTTTTCTTGCTGATTTGCTTGAGTGGTTTTGTTTTGTTTTTGTAAATTCTAGATATAAGTCCTTTGTCAGATGTATGGTTAGCAAATATTTTCTAATCTTCTCCTATTCTGTAAGTTGTCTACATGCTGTTTATTTTTATTTTTACTTTTGCTGTGCAGGACTTTTTAGTTTAATTAAGTCCCACTTATTTGTTTGTGTTGCATTTGCTTTGGAGCTTTAACCATCAACTCTTTGCCCAGGCTGATGTCCAGAAGAGTTTTTCACAGGTTTTCTTCTAGAAAGTTTATGATTTCATGCCTGACATTTAAGTCTTTACTCAATTTCGAGTTAATTTTTGTATATGGGAAGAGATAGCAATCAAGCTTCATTTTTCTGCATGTAGCTATCCAATTTTCCCCAGGATCATTGGTTGAATAGGGTGTGTTTTCCCCAGTGTATGTTTTTGCCTGCTTTGTCAAAGACCACTTGGTTGTAGATATTTGGGTTTATTTCTGGATTCTCCATTGTGTTTCCATTGGAGCATGTGTCTGCTCCTGTGCCAGTACCATGCTGTTTTCATTACTACAGCCTTCTAGTATAATTTAAAGTCAGGCAACGTGATGCCTCAGCTTTGTTCTTTTTGCTTAGGATCAGCTTTGGCTATTCTGACTCTTTTTCGGTTTCATATGAATCTTAGGATTATTTTTTCTAAGTCTGTGAAAAATGATGTTTCTCCATTCATTTGTGTCCTCTACAATTTCTTTCATCGGAGTTTTGCAGTTCACCTTGTAGAGATCTTTAACTTCCTTGGTTAACATATTCCTAGGTATTTAAGCTTTTGGCTGCTATTATAAATGGAATTGAGCTCTTGATTTTATTCTCAGCTTGTATGCTATCGATGTACAGCAGTGCTACTGATTTGTGTGTGTTGATTTTGTATCCTGAACCTTTATAAATTCATTTATCAAGTCAACAAGTCTCTTGGAGGATTCTTTAGGATTTGCTAAGTATAAGATAATATCATTGGCATTCAGAGATAGTATGATTTCTTGTCTTCCAATTTGGATACACTTTATTTCTTTTTCTTGCCTGACTGCTCTGGCAAAGACAAGTGGTAAAAGAGAGTATCCTTGCCTTGTTCCAGTTCTGAGGGGGAATGCATTCAATTTAAAATGACATTGGGTGGCAACCCCCTCGGGTCCTCTCCCACTGTGGGAGCTCTTCTGTCCTCTCAATAAATCTTTCTTTATAAAATAAAATAAAATAAATAAAATAAAATGACATTGGGTTTAGGTTTGTCATATATGACTTTTATTTTTTGAGGAATGTTCCCTCTATGCCTATTTTGCTAAGGGTTTATATCATGAAGGAATGCTGGATTTTATCAAATGCTTTTCCTGTATCTTTGAAATGATATGTTTTTTGTTTTTAATTATGTTTATATAGTAGATCACATTTATTGACTTGTATATGTTAAACCACCCTTGCATCCCTGGGATAAAACTCACTTGGTTGTGGTGGTGTTTTTTTTGTTTGTTTGTTTGTTTGTTTTAATATGCTGCTGAATTCAGTTTGCCAATATTTTGTTGAGGATTTGTCTATGTTCATAAGGGCTATCAGTCTATAGTTTTCTTTTTTTGTTGTGTCTTTTCCTGGCCTTGGTATTAGAGTGATACTGACCTTGTAGAATTTGTTAGGAAGGATTCCCTCCTCTTCAACCTTGTGGAATAGCTTCAGTAAAACTGATGTCAATTCTTCTTTGAATGTCTAGTAGAATTCAGCTGTGAGTCCATCAGGTCCTGGACTTTTTTTTTTTTTTTTTTGGTTGGGACACTTTGAATTACTATTTCAATCTTGCTAGTCATTACTGGTCTGTTCAGGGTTTCCATTTCTTCCTGATTCACGGTTGGGGGGGGGTGTTGTATGCTTCCAAGAATTTATCTATTTCCTCTAGATTTTCCAGTTTGTTTGCAGAAAGGTGTTCAAAATACTCTCAGATGATCTTTTGAATTTTCATTGTATCAGTTGTAATGTCTCCATCTCCATTTCTGATTAAACTAATTTAAACTTCTGTCTTTGCTTCCTAACGAATCTAGCTGGTGGTCCATCAGTTTTATCTTTTCAAAGAACTCATTTTGGGGTTCTTTTGTTTCATTAATCCTTTGTATTTTTTTTATTTGAATTTCATTTAGTTCTGCTCTGATCGTTGATAATTTCTTTTCTTCTGCTCACTTTGGGCTTGGTTTGTTCATGGTTTTCTAGTTCCTTGGGATGTGATGTTAGGGTGTTGATATGCAATCTTTCAGTCTTATTAATGTAGGCCTTAAACACTATACATTTTCCTTTGAGCACAGCTTTGGTTATGTCCCAGAGGTTTTGATAACTTTTTTCATTGTTATCTGTTTCAATAAGTTTTTTAATTTCCATATTAATTTCATTGTTGATCCAAAGATCATTCAGGAGCAGATTGTCTAACTTCCATGTTTTTGTTTGCTTTCATGAGTTCTTCTTGGAGTTAATTTCCAGTTTTATTCCATTGTGGTCAGAGAAGATACCGGATATGATTTTGATTTTTTTAATTTATTAACACGATTAGTAGCCTATCATATGGTCTATCTTGGAGAATGTTCCATGTGTTGATGAGAAAAATGTATACTCTGAAGCTTCGGGGTAGAAGGTTCTGTGTATGTCTATTAGTTCCATTTGCTCAAGGGTGGGTTTAACTCCAGTGGTTCTTTGTTGATTTCGTGCCTTGATGATTTGTCTGTTGCTGTCAATGGAGTACTGAAGTTCCCCATTATTACTGCATTGCTCTCTATCTCTTTATTTAGATCTAGGAGAATTTGTTTTCTAAAGATGGGGGCTCAAGCCAGGCAGGGGTGGCTCAAGCCTGTAATCCCAGCACATTAGAAGGTTGAGGCGAGAGGATTGCCTGAGCCTGCGGGTTCAAGACCATCCTGGAAAAAAAAAAAAAAGACCATCCTGGGCAACATGATGAGAACACGTCTCTACAGTAAATAAATAAATAATTAGCTGGGCATGGTAGCACACGCCTGTAGTTCTGGCTACTTGGAAGGCTGAGGAGGAAGAATCACCAGAGCCAAGCAGGTCGATGCTGGGATGGCCATGAGCATGCCACTGCACTCCAGCCTGGGTGACAGAGTGAGACTCCAACTCAAAAAAAAAAAAAAAAAAAAAAATTCCAGAAACCAGGTACCTTACAGGGAATGCAGGAAGGACAGGAACTGAAGACAGGGCTTTTTATTTATCTTTGGAACTTGCCACAAAAGGTTGCAGTCATGGGCGCCTCCGAGGCAGAGAAGCAAAAGCGAAGAATTCATGGAGTCACCCATTCATGAACATTAAATGGACTTGGAGTTGTCAACCCACTAGTTCTGGGGCAGTATGCCCAAACACACTCAGCGGCAAGGAGTGTTGTCAGGATTCGTCTGTCAGACTTCTATTTTTTAAATAAGAAATTACTACTATTACATTTCTTTATTTGTTTATTTTTCCTTCTTTTTGAGTCAGGTTCTCACTCTGTTGCCCAGGCTGGAATGCAGCATCAGGATCACAGCTCACTGCAGCCTTGAAATCCTGGGCTCAGGTGATCCTTTTGCCTCAGCCCTCCAAGTAGCTGGGACTACAGGCATGTGCCACCATGCCTGGCTAGTTTTTTTACTTTGATTATTGTAGAGATGAGGTCTCGTTATCTTACCCAGGCTGGTCTTGAACTTCTGGGCTCAAGCAATCCTCTCACTTTGGCCTCCCTAAGTACTGGGATTCCAGATGTGAGCCACAGTGCTTGGCCTATTTAATTGTTTATTTTTGAGACAGGGACCTGCTCTGCCACCCAGGCTGGAGTGCAGTGGCATGATCATTGTTCACTGTAGCCTCAAACTTCCGGTCTCAAGTGATCCTCCCATCTCAGCTTCCTGAGTAGCTGAGACAAAATAGGTGTACACCACTAGGCATACACACAAACTCCTGTCCTCTAAGCAATCCTCCTCCCTTGACCTCTCAAAAGTCCTGAGCCACCATGCCCGGCCCATCTGTCAGATTTCTAAACACACACTAATAGGAAGGACCTCTGTATATGAGTTAAACCAGAAAGACTCATGCCTTAAGCCCAGATGACTTCATGAGAAACTCCAGGGAAATTGCATTTTTAGAAAGTTTTACAGATAATTTTGATACCAAGTGCATGGTTTGAATGTGCCCCCCAAATTTCATGCATTAGATACTCGATTCCCAGTGAGGCAGTATTGAGAGGTGGGGCCTTTAAGAGGTAACTGAGATGGTGATGGGACATGAACTCGTTATAACAAGGTAAACTCTTGTTTTAAGCCTTGTGGTTTGCTCTTAGAGTATCACTTAGGATATCTTGATTGAAACATCACCACGGCATAATGTCACTGAGGTACTGTGAAAGTCTGGAAGGAGATTCTATTAGATTGCTTTGAGAGCCTTGCTGCACTGTGGGAGCCGTCTCTGGATGCACTGTAGAGGGACACTGCCCGTTGTAAGTTGTAAACATGCATCCTTTTCCTGCCTCTCAAATACTCAGCTCTTCTCTTCCGCTTACTGATGTTTACTCTTTACTCTCTGTCCCCCTGCTTAGCATTATCCCATTTCCTCTCATCAATTACTCAGTCAGAAAATTCATTTTTCAGTCACCTCTGCTTCCCCCAAACATCTGCCTCTCAGCACAGTCTTGGCTTTGCCCTCTTTCACAACTATTCACCATTGTGCTTCCTTTCCAGTGTCAGAAGACGGGGCAGGCAGTATTGCAGACTTCAGAGTGAGGCCCAATGTCCTCGGGGAGGGCTGGGGGCAAGGCCCTGGCTGCAGGACTGTGAGCACCTAGAGACCACTAGAAGAAGGTGTTTACTACTAGATATTTGCAGGGAGAGATAAGGTCAAACCATTCTTTTCATATCAAAGAATGCTCTCAGGTTTGCCAAAGTTGTGTGATGCCAACTAATCAAAATCTCTCTGAATATTAGAATACATTCAATGTAACAAACAAACAAAAAAAGGCAACTGGATCATGAGATGAGGGTTCTGCCCTCATGAATGGATTAGTTCATTCACGAATGAATGAATTGAGGTTATCATGGGAGTGAAACCACTAGTTTTATAAGAAGAGGAAGAGAGACCCGAGCTGGTGAATTAGCACAAGCAGTTCCCAGCTATGTGACACCTTGGGTACCTCAGGACCCCAAAGAGCAAGGAGCCCCTCACCAGGTGTGGCCCCTTGGCCTTGGAGTCCATGACTGTAAGAAATAAACTCCTTTCCTTTATAAAGTCCCAATTTTCAGGTAAGCTATTATACTCTACAGAAAATGAACTAAGACACCCAGCCAGGGTTGAGAACTGCTTCAGTAAAGGGTTTTCTTCTCCTTGCCTGCTGTGACGGGGGCCTGAGGTCTCCCCTGTGCTGTGGCATATGACAGTGTAACATAGCAATCATATTTATGGATGAGAACATATACTAAAGCTATCAGAATTTTAGGACTCTCACTCCATTTTGGAACATATATTAATAATATGTTTATACAACTCAAAGAAAGTTAAACACTATTTCTTATATGACAGTGCTTCCCGTATGATTTTTACATACCAAATAAGCCTAATATGTCTTTCTTGGTTTTCCAAGGGTTCTTTCTGGAATGTCCAAAATTTACGTTGAGGTCAAAAAGACTTAATTTCAGAATCTTAATTTTGATTTTGGGAATTTTGTCAAATTTCAAAGGTTTGAAGCACTTGGTATTACAATAAGAAAAGTTTAAACCGTTGATTGTGGGGCTGGACACAGTGGCTCATACCTGTAATCCCAGAACTTTGGGAGGCTGAGAAAGGAGGATTAGTTGAGCTCAGGAGTTCTAGACCAGCCTGGCCAACATAGTAAGACCTTGTATTTACAAAAAAATTATAATATTAATAATTGGCCAAGCATGGTAGCACATGCCTGTAGTCCCAGCTACCCAAGAGGCTGAGGCAGAAGGATTACCTGAGCCCAGGAGGTTGAGGATGCAGCGAGCCTGATTGTGACACTGCACACCAGCATGGGCAGCAGAGACCCTGACTCATAAAACAAAACAAAACAAAACAAAACACTTGATCAAAGTAAGATCACAAGTCACTGTAAAGTAATGGTCATTGATTTAGCCAAAGTGATAATTCAAAGATTTCAAAAAGCAAGAACATTTACTCTTTGGTAAAGAGGAAACTCAGTTTTCCAAACAATCAAAAGACTTAACAAAGACAGTGTGAAACGAATAGAATCTGTCTCCCCCCCAATCTTGTCTTTTTTTGTTGTTGCAGTTTATCTAAAGAGTAAACAAAATCTCTTACTTTCTCTTAGTAATACTGTATAAAATTTTGTTCAAATGAGAGAAACAAATTTTACCTTTGCATCAGTATATTATTAATACCGAGATAAATTTTAACAAAGATTTCTAAGCAGATCCATCCAGTCTCAGCTTTGACTACACAAGATTTCTGTAAACCTTTTATAACCTCTTACAATTTTCCCATTATCTTTCTTTCCTCAGCTTTTTATATTCACTCATTTTTATTATTCTTTTCATTTCTTCCACCTAAAACAACTCTTAAATAACAAAATTACTTTTTCTTTCACAAAAATCCAGTTTCAGCTATTCTCAATGTCCTTGAAGGACATTCTCATGCCCTTTTTATAAAATTACTCGTTAAAAATACATCCTACTTTTCTTCTACACTCTATATACAGAAGTGTTCCTCTTATATCTGGTAGTTTTAACTATTTATATTAACTACAATTTCAGTGGCAAACCTAGGAAGTAAGCAATTTTAATTATTGAGTATCAGGTGCAGAGCCCAGGACATAAGACAGAGCTGTGAAGACAATACCTGGAGAATCCAACCCCTTGTAGCACGGCCAAGAGGTACAACTGGATCAGGGAGGTTGGGTCCTAGGCATTGTAGATACACAAATGTCCCCAAGCCTCATTGTGACCACTTGTCTAGACACCAAAATCTAATGGTTCAAAGCTAAGTCATAAACTCACAGGTATATCAGTCAGGTTTCAAAAATATCACAGAAGCAACAGTTTTATAACCTTAAAACATCTATTAGAGACAGTATAAGTCAGTCTGACCAATAGACCCAGGCAAAAATGTATGAATTAAATTCTGAAGATGTTATTATTTATTTATTTTTCTAATTCCTCATGAATAACAATTATTTTATCTTATCAACAATTTAAAAACCAGTTTATTTACCAAAGATTATTAAAGTCACGTGAACTTAAAAAGCATTTGGGTTATTCTACTTAATTTATGAGTGTTCATTTATAAGCCAATTTGGTAACATGTAGATAATATACAAACAGACATGTATACATGGAAATACAGAAAAACATAGATAAAGATCTTATAGCTTGGATTTCAAAATTATAGCCATGAGACAGGTAAAATTCACTAGTTTAAAATAACTAGGTTTCTGTAAATGAAATAGGCTAAATGTTTATCTGTTCTACATGGCTGAGGACCTTAGTGAGTTTTGGAGAAAATGGGGTAGCACATTTGTATCTCAAAGCACAGAAAGAATTTAAGTTTTTTTTTTTTTTTGAGTTGGAGTCTCACTCTGTCACCCAGGCTGGAGTGCAGTGGCCGCTCCCGGCCACTACAGCCTCGACCTGCCGGGCTCCCGTGATCCCTCCGCCTCAGCCTTCCAAGTAGCTGGAATTACAGGCGCGCATTACCACGCCCAGCTAATTTTTTGATTTATTGTAGAGATGAGGTCTCGCTTGCCCAGGCGGGTCTCGAACCCGCGGGCTCAGGCAATCCACTCACCTCAGCCTCCCAAGACGCAGGATTACAGGCTGAGCCACTGAGCCCAGCAGAATTTAAGTTTTTTAAAGAAGGAGTTTAGTTGTGATAATCAGAGGAAGATTAAAAATGGATGCCAAGGTAACGCAAAATCTTAGAGATTTCCCATAGAATTTTATAAGGAGACCAATTTTATTTGTTTGGGTAGCTTTGAATTTAGTCTCTACTTTCTAACTGGATCACTGAGGTCAGGGCAAAGCCTATTAATGATTAGCGCCAATGGAACATTTGCAGTTTTCAGGGCCTAAAATTCAAATATGTGAAAAGCAGGCAAGCTGGAAGGCAGAATACCTAGGTCTCCCAAATACAAAGATCTTATTTTTACGTGGAATCCTGGGTCCCTGAAAAGAAGGAAGTGCTATGGAACCAAGCCATGCAATATTTCCACAATGCACCGTGAAAGACATTCCCCTGAGGCTGGTAGCTGACCTAATGCCAATCAGCCTACTCTGTGATCAGCCCATCCTCTGTGGGAGTCTTATAACTTGGTTGTGAGTATTTCCACAGCCTCCATGGTCTAAACCATGCCTTTCTTATCTAAATGCACAAAGAAATGAGTAACCTCCTGCATTAATAATCACTCACTGCAACCACTATTAGCCACCTCCAAAACTAAGCTCTTGCCAGTGACTTGCCAGCCATTGCATGCACAAAGGTCAAGTTGTCTCGCACAGTACAAAGTGATCCCTGGTACCCCAAATGCCAAATAAATCAGGTAACTCAATTCAAGAGAGAACTTTAGATCTGAAAGGGACCTGCCCACAACTCTTGCGACTCCATGAGGAAGACAGAAGACCCCCAAAAGGGGGTTGTGGTGCCTTTTTCTATGTTTCTCAAGGGGTTTCAGGATGCCAGAAGTTTTCTCTAGATTTCTTTATGTGATATTGAAGACAACAAGAAGAAGGAGAAGTGAAAGGAAGGAAGAACAATTTTGAGATGAGCCAACATGAAAGACTTTACGCTTTCTAAAAAGCCAATACGATTTTACACTTTTCTCAGCAAAATTATACCAAGAGAAAAGGAAATGAACAAAAGGACCAAACATATAATTTTAAAAAGGGGCTTCAGTCAACTGAAAAAAATTCCCAGAAACAAGATCCAAAAGGAAAAAGTAGAAAGGCTTTAACACACATACACACACACACACACACACACACACACATACACACACGCACATTTTTAAAGGCCTTAAAAAATATATGCATATGAGGGGGGGGACCCAAAAAACCTGGAATTTATTTATAAAAACTTGTATATTTATTCTTACATGTTTAAACTTCAGTCACCTTCAAAGTTCTCTCTGTTTGATGCAATACACCTATCGAGACGCTTTTTCCACTGCTCAACACGGGTTTTGAACGTGTCAATTTTGATGCTTTTTGGTGCTTCTGCCATTTTTTGTTTCACCTCTTCCACATCAGCAAATGTTTCCCTTTGAGGACGTTTTTTCATCTGGGGAAACAAAAAAAAGGCATTCGGGGTGAGATTGGGTGAATAAGGAGGGTGGGGCACGGGGATCATGCCGTTTTTGGTCAAAAACGGCTGAACACTCAGTGCAGTGTGAACAGGTTGTTTTGTGTAAGTTACCCATCATGAAATGGACAAATATGTTGAAAGGACTCCAGAAAAAGAAAAAAATTCACTGAAGCCAAATGAAGCTGCTCACAACAATGCTAGCTGGTACACTGATGCTGATGGGTTACTAGAACACTTACCTATGGGGGATGCCTATACTACAAGAGGCCATTTTGGGGTCCATTTTTTGGGTCTCTCCTCATATATAAATATATAGGGGGTACAAAAATGTATACACATTTTAAGAGATATTATCTATGTATTACTTTTAGTTCGCCATAATCAGAAATGTCTAGACACTGATGGTAACCACTTTGAGCACCTCTTGTAGTTGCGGGAGTCAAATGTAACTTGTATTCATCATTTGTTACTGGTATATATTGAGCATTACAATTTTAATACGGTTTTTTCTTTCTTAAAATCTGTATACTTTTTTTGGCACCCTCTGTATATACAAATTGAACATTCACTTTTATTAAGCTGACTTCTGACCAGAAGATGGTTAAGGACGGTGTTTGTGCATACAGTGCCTCCAGTATCCCATACATTTGTGGGAGCCACCAGGCACAGACTTGCTAATCTGTGACACCAAGTAGGCCCTCCTGGGATTCTACCCTATGGTGTCTCTCTTTAAGACAGAACAATAAAGACAGACAAAGAAAGAACTACTCATGGGAGGAAAAGGATCAGACAATATGAATATAGGACATTCCCAGGACTAAGAGCAAGCCCTGAGACAACAAAAGTCCCTTCTGGATGGGACTTCTTATGAAGACAAATGTCCCAAGAACTTGCCATGTTCAGAACAAAAAGTGTCCTGCTGAAAACCTTCCATGTCTTGGATTCCCAGTCATTTTCACACCAGTCAGCTGGCATGATCCAAACATCATGTTCTCCAAAAGGCGGAGACAAAGAGAGAGTACTCCACTTGGTCACAAGTCCAGCTCTCTTAGACATGAAACAAGACAAGAGGGGAACCTCGTCTTGTTTTCATTTTGTGAATCCACAGAAAAGTTTGTACTCTGGTCTGGTCAGAACTGCAAAATTGACCAGTCTGCAAGACTGGCTGGAACAAGGGGTTAGGAGGCTTTTTAAGCCTGTGTTCTACCCTATGGTGTCTCTCTTTATGACAGAACAATAAAGACAAAGAAAGTACTATTTATGGTAGGAAAAGGATCGGACAATATGAATATTCATACCGAAAAGTACATCAGAGTTGCTATACCCAACACTAGTCACACAAATCCTTTTTTCCAATTAATCAAGATTTTAGAGAGGAAAAGAGAAAAACAGTGCTTTTGAAACCACCTATATAAAATTAATATAGGGGCACAGGGTATAAGCTATAGAAGAGACCTGAGTCCTGCAAAGTTGCAACTATGGTTAGAAATGAACAAATCTGGCTGGGCTTGGTGGCTTAGCCTGTAATCCCAGCACTTTGGGAGGCTGAGGCGAGTGGATTGCCTGAGTCTGAGGGTTTGAGACTAGTCTGGACAACTTGGCAAGACCTTGTCTCTACAATAAAAAAAAATTAGCCAGGCATGATAGCACACCTGTAGTTCTGGCTACTAGGAAGGCTGAGGTGGAAGGATTGCCAGAGTCCAGCAGGTCAACACTGGGGTGGCCATGAGTGTGCCACTGCATTCTAGCCTGGGCAACAGAGTGAGACTCCAACTCAAAAAAAAAAAAAAAGAAATGAACAAATCTGTTGTTTCTAAGTTTTCTCTCTTCCTTGCATGACTGTTGACAGCCACTTCAATAGAAAGTGATTGATTATATTCACGTTCTGACCCCTGGGGAGGGGGAAAACTGCCCATGAGGTTGATAAACATATTTTCCCTTTAACAATGGTCCTAAGACCATACACATCTCTTTGAAGGCATCCTGAAGTGTGATCTCCGGGGACCCCGCCTTCTGCATACCTTCCTCCTAAAACTACCTCTATAATGGCTCACTGCCCAGAGGTCAGTGGCTGATGGTTGTGGGACTTGCTTTATAGACAACATCTATTGTGAAACCTAAGAATGGTACTTGAGATGTTTTTCAAGCTTTGTGCTCTGATGGACCTGAAGCCCCACATGAACCCAGAACACATACCAGGAAGCTGACTCTGCTGGTCCTGTGATCCCCTGCCAGAAACTGGTTCTACAACATCCATCCCTCATGACTTCATCCCTAAACAATCAGCAATGCCCATTCCCTAGCTCCTTGCCTGCCAAATTATTTCTCAAAAAATCTAGCCTAAAATTCTCAGGGAGGTGGATTTAAGAAATATCTCCTGTCCCCCTCACTCAGTTGCTTTGTGATATTAAACTCTTTCTCTATGGCAATGACTGCTGTTAGTGTATTCGTTTCTGGGCAGTGGACATAAGAACCCGGTCAGGCTGTAACAGTTTTTGCCATTTGTTCAACCAGATTACACAGAGAGAAAGACCAGGAGTCTGGCTGGTAGGAATTTATTGCCTTTCTGATGGTTTGTCAGGTTCTGGATTCCCTGGACTGTGGTTTCCAGAAAAATAGAGCAGCTTTGATATCCAGACTGTAGGGACCAAGGGAAAACTGCCCCTTCACCCTCTGAAGCTTTGCTGAAAATCAACTGACAAGAGACAGGTTTAATAAAAGGCTTACAAATGTATTAATGTGCATGGGGGAATATCCCAGAGTGATTACCCCAACTTCTCAATGGGGTACAAAAGCTTATATACCATCTTGAGGTTACAGAAAGAAAGGGGGCTTGGAACATGGCCCAAAACAGGTTATGGTGGTAAATCAGGTTATGTCAGGGGAGGATAAAACCTCACAGGCAGCAGCCCTCAAAGGGAATAGATGGTGAATGTTTCTTTCAGACCATTGAAGGTGTCAGACTCTCAATTACTCTTTCCTAGATCGGGACAAGGGAGAAAGCCTGGCTGTATCAGTGCAGATTTTCTTTTCAGATGCAAATCTCCCCACAGAAGACAACTTCTCGGCTATTCTTATATTTCTAGCCCTTCTGAGTAGCCTTTGTGAAATATGTCAAGGAAGTGTATTTGGGGGTGAAATATTTCGGTTTCCTTCCATATCTCAGGATTCCTAGAGCTTTAAATCAAGTGTTATCTGATTAGATCACTGATCTGATTTTGTGAATTTAGAGGAAAATTTTCAATAAAAAAAATAAGGACAGTTCATGGTAATGTGGAAAAAATAGAGTTGGAAGCTAGAAGTTTTGATCCTCAGAATTCTCATTTATTAAATGAGTTGTAAAACCCATATACACATATATTTAGAGTTGCCAGATTAATGTATTTGGGACATACTTACACTAAAAAAGTACTTGCTTTATTCTGAAATTTAAATTTTACTAGGTGTCCTTTATTTTTATTTGTTAAACTGACAGTCCTAGTAATTTTAAACAAAAAATAAATATAACATAACTTCTATTAATCAATCTCAATCATTTTCCCCAAACCTTCCCATGAGAAATTACTGTTTTCTGTTTTAAAAGGGGGCCAAGAATGTATAATTTGAACCTACTAAAATTTGCAAACTGACCTCTAGAGGGAGCCAAATTGATAAAGAAACAGAAATGACATCCTATACCCAGCTGATGTCTTAATACATGGGATTCAAAATGAGCCCTACACAAGAATTAATTACTTCCCTGAAAGAAATTTTTTTAATTTCCTTAAAATAATGTTCATATTTCAATGTTTAAAAAATGTAACGAACAATATATGCTCTTCAACAAAAGAATCCATTGCGTTAAACCTTTTCTATTTGCCCAGGGATGGAGATGGGGGTGGGTCAGAAGTAGGGTGCAAACTTAGGAAATACCAGAATAACACATTCCAAGATTGAGTATATAAAGCATTGAACTTAACATTATAAACCAGAATGTAATTCAAGGGTGATTTAGTGAGTCTTTGAGAAAAACACTAGGAACACTGCAGGAAATTTCCAAAATCTCTCCTCCTGACCTATCAGATATCATCCCATGCGGTCTCTCCTCTCCACTCAGGCCCCCTCCCCCCAGCTCGCTAACCAGAGGGGAAAGTGAGGACATCCCTGTCCTGCTGGTTGCTCTTCCAGGTCCATGAAGCAGCTTTTCCTATTTTCCCTTCTGTTTCAAGGAAGTGTCTTACATTCTGGTTTGAAGTACATTTCTGATTTACGTGAAAATTTTTCAAATGATTATCCATTGTTCAAAAACTGATGCAATTATAATAATCTATGACCCAGTCAGGTTGGTTTCTTGAAATATGAAGAGGGAGCATTTGTAATTTAGAAAATCTTGTCTCTTTGAAAGGCTGTTTTGTAAATCTGTGATTTCAGACCTCAAAAGCAAAGACTAGACTGCAAAAATGGAACATTTATTCTTTCTTTTTGCCTTTCTGCTATAAGAATTATAATCCTGCCTGGGGCAGATGCATTCTGCCAGCAGAACAGGGGGAGGTATCCGAGCACTTTATGTATTTTGTTTTATTTATTTTATTTTTTGAGTCAGGCTCTCACTTTGTCACCCAGACTGAAGTGCAGTGGTTGATCACAGTAATCACGGCTCACAGCAGCCTGAGCTCAGGCAATCCTTCTACCTTAGCCTCCCAAGTAACTGGGACTACAGGCATGTGCCACCACGCCTGGCTAATTTTTTAATTTTTTTGTAGAGATGAGGTCTTGCTGTGTTGCCCAGGCTGGTCTCAAATTCCTGGGAGAAGTAGTCCACCTGCCTCAGCATACCAAATTGCTGGGATTATAGATGTGAGCTGCTGCACCCAGCCATATTATGTATTTTATTTAATTAATTTATTTTTTGAGTTGGAGTCTCACTCAGTCACCCAGACTAGAGTGCAGTGGCCGCTCCCGGCCACCACAGCCTCGACCTGCTGGGCTCCGGCGATCCTTCCACCTCAGCCTTCCAAGTAGCTGGAACTACAGGCACACACTACCACGCCCGGCTAATTTTTTTGATTTATTG
>CAUYQG010123732.1:0-17572 GCA_963574415.1 Tarsius wallacei | reverse complement strand
CAACCCAGCATCTCACTTATCGTCTCTGACCTACAAAGATGAGCAACAACAAAAGTCTTCAGAAATGCTTGTTTTTGATGGCTTTGTCAAAGGTGAGTTGGTTGAGAGATCAAGTCTTTGCATCCAAAATCTCTAACCTGTTCCATTGGTTGATATGCTTGTTCTTCTACCAATACCATGTTTTGTTTTGTTTTGTTTTATTGCAGGCTTTTAGTAAAGTTTAAAGTCTGGAAGTGTGATACCTTCCACTTTGTTTCTTTTGCTGAAGATTGTATTGGCTATTTGTGCTGTTTTTTGTTTCCATATGAATTTCTGTATTGTTGTTTCCAGGTCTGAGAAGAATGAGGTTGGTAATTTATTGGGTATTGCATTAACTCTGTAGGTTGCCTTGGATAGGATGGATGTCTTAACAATATTGATTCTTACAACCCATGAGCTGGAATTTTTATATTTGTTTGTGTCTTCTTTGTTTTCCTTGAGCAGTGTTTTGGAGTTTTCACTGTAAACATCTTTTACTTCTCTTGTTAGGAAGATACCAAGATATTTCATTTTTTGTGGCTATTGTGACTGGGATTGTGCTTTTTATTTGACTGCCAGCCTGTTTGTTACTGGTATACAAAAATGCCACTGTCTTTTACACATTAATTTTGTACACTGAAAATTTACCAAAGCCTCATTTATCAGTGCAAGGAGATTTTTGATGAAATTCTTTTTGACTTCTATTTTAATCCCATTTACTTGCCCTAAAAATGTCCTTTGTAAGGTAAAGAATGATAACCAATTATTAGAACTATAATTAGATGATGAAACAAATCAGCTATAATTCAAGATCTGTTACCTCTCTTAGAAGATATCTACACACGCCTGGAGAATATTTACTTAATCACTGATAGTTAAATCTGAGTCTCTTTGCATTTATAGAATGAGTACTAAAATTTATGACCTTAACTTTGTCATATCATAATTCAGATAGATTTTATCAGTCTTGTCAATTATCTTAGATTAAGATTTTCCAAAAGCAGTCAAATACTGGGATGTAGTATTTATCTAACAGTTATTCCAGGAAATAAAAAAGTAGGGGCTGAGCAACTATAATATATTATCTAATATCCTCTCTCTCCCCCAAATTGTACTTATTGCATTATATTTATGAAATTATGTTAAGTGAATCTATTTTAACTTGTTCAAACTGCTATAATAAAATATCCTAGAACAAGGTCAAATATTTTTAAAAAACCATAAATTGGTTACTCACAGTTTTGTAAACCAGAAAATTTAAACTTTATTTCTGATGAGAGTTCTTTTCCTCATAGATGTAAGGACTAAACTCTAACCATTTTTATTTTTCTAGAAATTCTTAGGTTACCTGGGGAGATTTTTAAAAAATTATCTCTTTCCAACTTGACTCTGAAAAAACATAACACTTAAAGAAGAAAAATTAATTTATTCTGTAAAGCTGTCTCTTAGGGACTCCAGGACCTTGTACATCTTTTAAGACACAAACCACCTATTCAATCTGAAACCTGACACACATGAAGTTTCATCTACATATCAAGAAACTTTACTCCTCCATCATTCCTAAAGCCACCATGTCCTATACTAATTTGAAAATTCCTTAGATAAAAGCCTAACTCTTGGTACTAATAGCCAGTCTGAAAGTCTTTGAATCTACCTATTACCTGAAAGCCCTCACTTGGAGATGTCCTGTCTTCCTGACTGAACCAATGTAAATCTCACATATATTGTTTTATTTTTTATTATAACTTCTATTTAAAATGTATATAACCATGCTTAAATTCAACTGCCACAGGCACATGTTCTCAGGACCTTCTGGGATGGGTGTCACAAGCCTAGAGTCACTCACATTTGACTCAGAATAAGCCATCTTAAATATTTTGCAGTGTTTGGCATCTTTTGTCAACAAATGGAAGCTTGTGATTATGTCTTCATTTGGTGAAACAGGCAATAAAACAGCTCTCTTAAGTCTCTCTTTAAAGATATAATCCTATTCATGAGTGCTCTGCCCTTATGACTTAATCATCTCCCAAAAGACCCCCCCACCTATTAATACTATCACATTGAGAATTCATTTTCCATATAAATGAACTTTGGGAAAACATGGACGTTCAGACCATAGAAGGACCTAGGAGCAATCACATTTGAATATTTAGTAGTACATATGCTTAGAATCTGAGAGTTAAATGCTTCCTTTATCATTGAAGTTTCCAAAGTTAGAGCAGAAATCCTGCTGTACTTCAGGATGCTCTTTCTAAAATGAGAGATAAATTACCATGCTTTGCACTGTCCATAATGAATAAAGAAGCACACTAATTGGTGAGATTTTTTATTCTACAGCGTTTTCTAAGCCTCAATAGAAAAAGCAGTTGCTGACTTGCTATTAAGTCATGATAAAAACTGAATGTCTGTCCATAAGCCAGCAGATTAATCTCTGATTTGAATGTCTAGTCATAAACATAATGTGTCTGATATATAAAACCATAAAATTAGATTTGTATAACAGATATAAAATATAAATCCAATATAAAATGTATGTGATTTACCCAAAAAAGAAACCTAGCTAAAGTTCATTTGTGCCCAAATTTCAGGCACACCGTGTCTGCTCTCATTGCTGTAAAATCTCCTCCTCAACTGAACTATGATTTTATGGAGAATGCCCTATAAACAAATGGAAGAGAAAAAGTATTTGGTTTAGAGAATTTGATTGAAAGATAAATATCCATGGAATAGCAGAATTGCCTTTGAGAGGACAGTTGTTGTAATATAATTGAAGCCAGGGGTAACTCTGAATGATAATGGGAAAGAAAAATTACTGCCAGTGGACAGAATTTTAAGTTTTAAATGTAATTGTTCATTTTGTGTCAAGTTATAGATAAATTGCAATATATATCTGTATATACACTCACTTATGGATAGTGGCCAATAGGTAGTTCAGGTTGTCTGACTCTTCGAAAAAACAAAATTGGAATTTTAGTGACAGAAAGGTTTAGGGAAAAAATATGTGGTTCTACCTCTTGGATAGTCATGTACTGTATGAACTCTAACTATCAGGTGGAAAAGATGACATTGGTTATGTCTGTCAGTTAGTTCTTTTCATAACAACCTTGGCACTTGTATAATGAGCCTATCTAAAACATATTTTGTTATTAACTTATGCCTATGCATGATCTCCATTACTGGAAAGGCAATACATATTTTCTTATTAACTTATGTGTGCACTTCTGGCCGGACGCAGTGGGCCATGCCTATAATCCCAGCACTTTAGGAGACCAAAGTGAGAGGATTGCCTGAGCCCACGGGTTTGAGCCCAGCCTGGGCAACTTGGTGAGGCCTCATCTCTACAGTAAATTAAAAAAAAATTAGCCAGGTGTGGTGGCACGTGCCTGTAGTTCCAGCTACTTGGAAGGCCGAGGTGGAAAGATCACCTGAGCCCAGCAGGTCGAGGCTGTGGTGGCCATGAGAGTGCCACCGCACTCCAGCCTGGGTGACAGAGTGAGACTCCAACACACACACACACACACACACAAACGTATGTGTGCACTTCTGTGTTATCTTGACAGTGAAGGGGTTATGCATAGGCATAAAAAAAGGTCCTACCATTCTTTCATTACCATTCTTTAGAAATTCTATACTGAAAACAAAATGAGAAAAATAAAAATTTGAGGGAAGAGAATATATATGTGTGTATATTCAGCTACCTACTTGAAACACACACACACAGAGAACCAAAAATGTATACAGATTTTAAGAAAGAGAAAAAACTGCATGAAAATTGTAATACTCAATATATACCAATAACAAAAGATCAATACAAATCGTGTTTGACTTCTGCTATTACAAGAGGTGTTAAAATGGTTACCATCAGTGTCTAGACACTTCTGATTACAGAGAACTAAAAGTAGTGCATAGATAGCATCTCTTTAAACGTGTATTCATTTTTTTAGCACCCTGATATATAAAACATAAGGACACTCCCCCCCTCAATCAGGTTTTATTGTATATATTTTTCCACCAATGCTAAAGAAAATGTGTCAGGTTTTATTAACTCAAGATAAACATTTAGATTTTTGAAGAAAAAATAAAATCAGAGAGATTTTTATATAATAATATATACATTGATTCCTTGAAATGAAGTGTTTCCCATTTGACCACATGTTTAAATCATGTACAACTGAATCAAGAAATGACAGAACAAGCAACCATTAAAAAGCTTTGGGAATTTTTGGGTTATCAGCCTCTAAGAGAGTTTATACATTAAAAAATGAAATAATGTTTATGGAAAGCAGTTTTTTCCCCAGTTGTGACTTTCAATCCATTGATGAGTTGTGAAATCAATATAGTGGGTACATCACAAATTGTGAAAATATTATTTAACACAAACTTTATTTTAAGTAAATATATCCGTATGTACATGTTTAATGTTCTTTCAAATTTTCATTTAAATTTTATTTCAGAGTTCTGGGTTACCTGTTTTTTTTTTTTTTTTTTTTGAGTCTCACTCTGTCTCCCAGACTGGAGTGCAGTGGCCGCTCCCGGCCACCACAGCCTCGACCTGCTGGGCTCCGGTGATCCTTCCGCCTCAGCCTTCCAAGTAGCTGGAACTACAGGCGTGCGCTACCATGCCTGGCTAATTTTTGATTTATTGTAGAGATGAGGGCTCACCAAGTTTCCCAGGCGGGTCTCGAACCCGTGGGCTCAGGCAATCCACTCACCTCGGCCTCCCAAAGTGCGGGATTACAGGCTGAGCCAAGGAGCCCAGTCAGGGTCCTGTTTTAAATTTCTGCATGTGGTCAGCCAGTTTTCCCTGTACCATTTGCTGAAAAAGTTCTCCTCCCCACAGTGGTTGTTAGTGGAGGCTCAGTCAAAGATGAGTTTGTTGAGAAATTGAGGTTTTGCTTCCGGAATTTCTAGCCTATTCCATTGGTCTATTGTTCTTGAACCCAAACCAGGCTGTTTTAACTACTGTACCCCTATAGTAAAATTTAAAGTCTGGAAGTGTGATAATTCCCACTTTTTTTCTTTTGCTTAGAATTGTTTTGGCTATTCATTGTCGTTTATGTTTCCATATGAATTTGTGCATTGTTATTTCCAGGTCTGAGAAGAAAGATGCTAGTAATTTAATAGGTATTGTATTAAATCTGTAGATTGCCTTGAGTAGGATGGACATCTTAACAATGTTGGTTCTTCAAATCCATGAGCATGGAATATTCTTCCACTTATTTCATCTTTAATTTCTTTGAGCAGTATTTTGTGGTTTTCAATGTAAAGTTTTTTCACTTCTTTGGTTAGGAAGATGTCGAGGTATTTTTGTTGTTGTTGTTGCTATTGCAACTGTGATTGTGCTTTTTATTTTGTTTTCTGACTCTTTGCTGTTGGTGTATAAGAATGTAACTGTCTTTTGCATGTTGATTTTGTACCCTGAGACTGTCAAATTATTTTATCAGTGCAAGAAGATTTTTGACAGATTCTCTTGGACATTTGCAGTATAAAATCATATTGCCAGGAATGAGGGATAACTTTACTTCTTATTTTCCTATTTGGATGCCCCTGATTATCTTATCTTGTCTGATTACTTTAGCTAGGATTTCCAATACTATGTTGAACAGGAGAGGTAAAAGTGGGCAGCCTTTTCTTGTTTCAGTTTTAGCAAAGATACTTTCAATTTCTGTTCATTTAGCAATATGTTGGCTGTGGGTTTATCACAGATTGCTCTTATTATTTTGAGTTATGTTCCTTCTATGCCTAGGTGTTCCAGGGTTTTTATCAAGAAGGGATGCTAGTTTTTGTCAAATGGTTCTTCAGCATATTATGATATAATCATGTGATTCCTATTTTTACATCTGTTGATGTATTTAATCACATTTGAGGATGTTGAACCAGCCATGCTTCCCAGGGATGAAGTCTACCTAGTCATGGTATATGATTTTTGAAATGTTTTGTTGTATCTGATTTGATAGAATCTTGTTGATTATTTTTGCATTGATATTTATCAGGGATATTAGCCTGTAACTCTCTTTTTTGGACCTTTACTTGCTTTGGGTATCAGTGTGATGTTAACTTCATAAAATGATTTGGGGAGAGTTCCATCTTTCTTGATTGTGTGGAATACTTTCAATAGGATTGGTATCAGCTCCTCCTTATATGATTTGTAGAACTCCACTGAAAAGTCATCTGCTCCAGGACTTTTTTTTTTTTGGTGGGGGTAGTTTTCTTATGACAGAGTTGATATCCTGGGGGGTTACTGGTCTAATTAATGTCTTAATTTTTTCTTGTTTCAGTCTTGTGAGGTTTTGTGATGTCAGAAAGTTCCCTATTTCTTTTAGCTTCTCGAGTTTGTTTTCATACAGGTGTACATGATAATCTCTGATGATATTTGTATTTCTTCAGGGTCAATTATGATTTGATCTTTTGTACTTCTGATTGTGTTTATTTGGGCTTTTTCTCTCTTTTTCTTGATCAATCTGCCTAGGGGTCTATCAATCTTGCTTATCCTTTCAAAAAACCAACTTTTTGTTTCATTGATTTTTTTCTATGAAATTTTTGTCTTTTATGTCTTGTACTTGGGCTTTTTCTTTGCCTATCTAGATTCTTCTGCTGACATTAGGGTTTTGGTAGTCTTGTCTTTTGTGATTTGTTATGCTGTTAACTTGTGCTCTTTCCATTTTCTTAATGTGTATTCATAGAAAAATTCCCCTCTCGGTACTGCTTCCACAGTATCCTAGATGTTTAGGTAAGAAATTTCTTTATTTTCATTTGTTTCCTAAAGATTTTAATTTCCTCTTTGGTTTCCTTGGTGACCCAGGTATTGTTCTGCATCATACTGTTTGGTGTCCATCTTTGTGGGTTTTGGGGAAGCTTTGTTGGTGCTGATATCTATTTGCATTCCATTATGATCTGAGAATGTTCATGGCAGCATTTTGATCTTATGAAATTTGTTTATGCTTGATCTTTGACCAAGGAAGTGGTTGATCTTGGAGTACATTACATGTGATGATGAGTAGAATATATATTCTGTGGTTGTTGGGTTAAGTGTTCTGTAGGTATTGATGAAGTCCATTTGGTAAGTGTTAAGTTGAGGTTCTGAATCTCCATGTTGATTTTTTGCATAAATAATCTATCTAGGGTTGTTAGTGAGATATTTAAGTCCCCAACTATGATAATGTTAGAGTCAATATATTTTTTAGTTTACCTAGAGGCTGCTTTATAATGGTCAGTGCTCCTATGTTGGGAGCATATATATTTAGAGTGGATATTTCTTGTTGATGAATTGAAACTTTTATAATTGTGTACTGACCTTCCATATCTTTTTAAATTTTTGTTAGCTTAAAGAATATTTTGTCTGATATTAAGACCACAACTCCTATTTTCTTTTGTGTTCTGTTCACCTGAAAATTTGTTTTCCATCCTCTTACTTTGAGTCTGTAAGTGTTCATTCTGGTGAGATGAGTCTCCTGAGGCAGTGTATTGATGCATTGTTTATTTATCCACCTTGCCATTCTATGTCTTTTCAGTGGTGCATTTAGTTCATTCACGTTCAGGCTAATTATTGAGATAAGAGACTTCATTTCTATCATAAGGTTCTTATAGTGTTTGTTGTTGTTGTTTGTTTGTTGGTTGGTTTTCTTTTGAGTTGGGGGTTGATATATGTGTGTGCATTCAATCTTTTTCCTGCATTCTTGCAGTTTTTTTTTTCTGTTTTTAACACTTTCTTAAGTGTTTCTTATAGAGCTGATCTGGAGATGGATAAACTCTTAGAGATTGAGTGGTCTGAGAAGGATTTAATTTCTCCGTCACTGATGTAGCTTAGCTGAGCTGGGTAGAAAATTCTTGATTGGAATTATCTTTGAGGACTTTGAAGATTGGACTCCAGTCTCTTTTAGTCTGTAGTGCTTCTGTAGGTAAGTCTGCTGCTATTCTAATTGGTCTTCTGTTGGAAGCCGGCCATGGAGGTCCAATGAGCGTTAGGGATCAGGAAGGGCCGTTGACCTTGAGACCACTAGGATGTGTTCAGGAGCTGTTGACTCCCTTCCCTCCCCCCTTTTTCACTTGGCACTGCAACCAGAAAAGGCTCCGGCTAGCTCTAACACAGGACTCTGAAACCGGAATGAACACAGCTAACTTGGGAGTCTATTGTTCCCATTCTCCACAGTTTGCAGTTTTTGCTTTTAAACAATTTAAGTTCAACTTTGAGTCACATTGAAGAACCTTAGTGCAGGTCACAGGTTCTCTTGATGTGATTTTAGAAATTTATAGGTATAGGTTTTAGGAAATAGTTTATATAGATTGAAGAAAATTTAAGTAAATATTTTATTGTAGAAGTGTGGTCAGTTTAGTTTGATTCAGGGGGGCCAGTGAAGTTTGAATTAGGCCAGCTGGTGTTAGGATAGTGTAACTGTAGCAGCAATGGTTTTAATAGAAACTAGTTTGAATTAGCACAGAATAGTAGAAGCTAATAGTTCATTATGGTAGTTCTGGATTTAGGTATTGAGTGATGCTATTTTAAGTTTATGTAATTGTAAAACAATTAAGGACACATAGAAACTGGTTTGGGGAACATTAAGACAATTTGTGGTTGTTCTTCCTCATATTTGAAAGAATACATCTGCTTGAGAGTGGGGGGTATCCTGTGTGCACCTGGACCTGTTCATGTGAAAGGCACATGCTACCTTTTGTGTCCTGTGATGATGACTTTGCAGAGTTTGGGGATAAAAGTCCTTGGATAACACTCAAAAAATGACTTCTGCTCAACCTTGAACAGGAGTCCACTTTCTTCCTCTCCCCTTTCTTTCTCCCCACTAGTCACCGATGCCGTCCCACCTCCAGGAATCTCTGGCCTTGCTGGAGCAGGACTCCTGCAGTCTTCCCCAGTAAGTAGTCTGATCTTTCTCTGTTGCTGCCCTCAGGATTTTTTCTTTTATATCTACTTAGCGTAAGCAAATTACTGTGTGTCTAGGAGTTGGTATTCTCATTTGAAGTATTTCAGGGGTTCTTTAAATTTCTTGTATATGAATGGTCATGTCTATAGTGATGAGGGATGCTTTCTTGGATAATTTTATAGAATGTTTTTTCCAGGGTGGTCTCTGTTTCTCTATCTTCTTCATCAATGTCAATTAATCATAGGTTTGGCTTCTTGATATAATCACACATCTCTTGGAGGTTTTGTTTTGTCTTTTTAAGCTTCTTTTCTATGTTCTTAACAGTTTGCATTAATTCTGCATTTTTGCCCTCAAACTCTGAGATTCTTTCTTCTGCTTTGTTAATTCTGCTTTCCATGCTTGCCAGTTTGTTATTTATTTCACTTACCATATTCTTTGTTGTCATCTTCTCAGTTATCAATGCCTTCATTCTTTCCTCTTGTCTTTCCTCATTTCTATTCATTCTCTCTATTAATATCTTGATCTCTGGGCTCGTGTTTTGAGATCAGTCATTCTGGATGCTCTTCATTTTTTGAAGTCTGAACTCTGTATTCTCAGGTGATGTCTTTCCAGGGGTTTGTATGGTACCTGTGTTTTTTCTTGTATTCTTCTTCATTTGTGATGGTTCCCTTTACTTTTTCCTCTATTCTTTAATTCCATTGTTCAGTGATGGGGAGATAGATTATGCATCTGTTTGCTGAATCCCCTATTCTTCCTTCTGTAGATCCTCCTGGTTTGTTCAATTTTGATGCCAGACTAGGAATGTGAGTTATGCTTTTTGCAGTTTTGAGATTTGATTAAGGTGTCACGGGGGAAGCTGTGGTTCAGAAGCCATCTCCAGATCACAGTATCTGCTGACAGGTGTGTGGGCCCCCTGGAACCTGCTTCCCAATACCTTACAATCTGTTCATGCAGTGGGCATATATATATGCTCCCAGCTTGTCTGCTGTTGTTGCTGCTACCATGACCAAGTCCCCTACTTGGATTAGTTGTGTCCATGCCTGGTCCAATGTGGGCATGGGGCATCTATCTCTCTGTCTGCTCCTAAAGTTCTTTCTTTGGATCAGTGATGGTCAATCCCAGAAGGGTTCAGAGATCACCTCTGGGTCCCAGGTTAGAGGCTGAACAGAGCTGGGAGAGCCAACACAGGTCTCTGTCCAGTCCTGGGACAGATAAAATGGAGGCAGTTGATGTCTCCTCACCAGTAGTGAGGCTCCACTCCAGATTTCCTTGCCATTCCCTGTTCATGATTTATTCTGCCAGTGCCTGGTTAGTTGCCATAGGTGGTGTCATGAGCTAGGTGCCAGGTGCCGAGGAAGCAGCTGACCTCTTCTGCCTCCTCTGGAGACATACCCAAGAATGACTGATGATCCTGCACACTGGGGGCTCCAATCTCAGGAAAGTGGTGGGTAGCAGCTGCCTCTGGAGGGGAGCCCTGGGTGCTTGATCTTGAGGGTTCTTTCAGATGGATTTTCACTCACCCAGCTGCACTCACTAAATCATGTAGGCTGTCTTTATGGATACTCACCCTTGCAGAGACTTTCACGTTCCCACAGATTTCATCACCATCTTGCCCCTCTGCATCCACCAAAAATATTAATGAAGAGCTAGAGTCAATATATAGGTAAACTAAATAACTGTTGACTGAATGAGACAATAACAGAAACCTCATAGATTTAAAACATCCCCAAACAATAGCTTATAATTCTAGAAGAGAGGAAATTAGAGTCAAAGTAAATGTTTGATATTAGCTGGGAGTATATAAAAAGTAATAAGTCATTTTGCTTTGTGAATTAAATATGCATGCTGTAACCTATGTAGAAACCACAAAAAGAATGAAAGCCTATGTAATATGAATCTAATAATAGACTTAAAGGTAAACTGAATTGAAATTGAAATGCAATAGAATGGGAGAAATATATAAAATAAAGTGTATTGGACAAATAAAAATAATAGTAATATGATATATTTAAAACCAAATACATGAACATGAACCTTAAATGCGAAAGTGGTAATAATAAAAAAAAGTATTATTGGTATGGATAATAAAATACATCTACTATGTTATACGTAGCTTATACAAGTCACACTTAAAAATAAATATGTATAAAACTTGAACATAAAAGAGTGGCAAAGATACACTATGCTACACTACCCAAAGAAATTTTATAAAAATATGAATAGGCTGCTTGGTTAAAATGAGTAGATTCTTCATCTGGCTCATTTTTTGATCAACTTAATTTTAGTAGTTTTGGTTCACAGAAAGCCTGGCTAAAAAACAAACTTCAAACTCTACCTATTATCCTTCTTTCAGTCATAATAGTAGACTCTCTTGTATACTATATTCTTTTGAAAGTTTTAAATATTTGAATACAGCTACCTGTAGAATGTAAAATGATTTCTCTTCAATGGGAATGAAAAAACTCAAAGAAATGCATAATTATGAAAACATCTCAACCTATGAATGATATATTAAGACCAGAAACCCAATTGATGGTAACTGAGAGTAGCATTAAAGTTCTAAGTTTTGTTTATACTCTCACCTAAGTGAGAAAGTGACCAATAGAAGATCATTTTAAACAAAGTTTTGAAAGTCTGGTATTTTGAACTGAGTTCCTGCACAGAGGCCCCAACAAACCAGAACAAATATAAAGTGAGACACTCATGTTAAACATGATGTAATCAAAATAAAACTTTTAGAGAGCAGAGAGATCCCAAAATAGATCCGCCTCTTTTTTTCTCTCCTGAAAACAGGAGATTCCATCATAATTAGGAAGTCCTTTCTGTTAACACTTACAAAAAGTAACCTGAGTTAATCAATCAGGTTTTTTTTTTCTTATTGTTCTTTATTCTTGTTCCCACTTTTAAAAAGTCAACTGTTTTGCTATTTTCCAGTGGGATTTGAAAACAGATAACTTCATTTATGCTGGTGACAGAGTGATGTCAATGCCTAAAGTTTTGGTCAATCTCAAAATTGAGAGGTTAACCAAAAAGGAGAAATACTTAAAGATTAGCCTACAGTTTTCTCCCTAAATACTTTGAGTTCAGCCTGAAGTCTTCTTTATATTTAGTAAACTGTAACCTTACTTGATGTTTAAACAGACTGCAACCTACTCTTGAAACAAGTAACCAAGTCTTAGTCGTCAATCACACAGATAAGTTTGGGTCAATTGCAAGCTGCCAATCATTTAAACCCTGTTGAAATAAAGAAAAAAAGTTGTAACCAATCCAGCTATTTTCTGTAGGTCACATTTCTTATTTTTTTCCATAAATGTGGCAACCCTAGTGTCACTCTGAATCTATTCTGGTTCTGGTTCTAATTCATAAATCGATTAGAATTGTTTAATATGTAAATATAATACATAAAATGTTGTGTGTGTGTGTGTGTGCTGATAATAAAAAAAAATAGATTTTAAGACAAAGTATATTGCAAGTGATACTGCATCATAGTAAATTGTCATATGTTGGGAGATTTTCCCACTTATCTTTCAATAACTGAGAAGAAAAGTCAATAGGTTATAAAATATCTGAAAAGCAGAATTTTAAAATTTCATCTAATGTCACTTATAGAAGACTGAATACAACAGCTTTAATACTATACATTATAGTCTAAAACAAACAGAATATTTAGAAAAATAATTATAGTTTTGGTCAGAAAACAATCTTAATATTTTTAGAGACAATTTTTAGAGCAGTTTTACTTTGATCCTAATCTAGGTGAAGTGAGGTCTAACAGGAAGCCAAAACTTCACCAGTACCTAAATCACTTATGAATGCAATCTTGACTTGTACCCTACAACCTTAAAATTAAAAAAAAAACAAACCAGCAAAATGGAGAGTAAGGTAGAATATCATATAATATCCCCAACCCCGATGCCTGCATAGCTCCCCCATTATCAACATCCCCCACCAGAGTGTAACATTTTTTTTACAATTAATAACCTACATTGACATATCATCTTCACTCAAAGTGCATCTCAATGTTGCGCATTCTATATGTTGGAATAAATGTATAATGATATGTAGTCATCATTATGGTATTATGTAGAGTAGTTTTACTGTAGTGTGCTAAAAATCCTATATGCTGTACCTTCTACCCTACTCCCCCAAGCCCTGGCAGTTGCCGATCTTTTCACTGACTCCATAATTTTTCCTTTTTCAGAAAATCATGTAGTTGAAATCAAACAGTATGCAACCTTTTCATATTGGCTTCCTCCACTGAATAATATGCATTAACTTTCCTTCATGCTTTCTCACTACTTGCTATCTTGCTAAGAGCAAGGATCTTTCTTTTATTGTTTGGATGCACCACAATTTATCTATTCATCTATTGAATAGCATCTTGGTTGATTTCGCATTTTGGCAATTGTGGGTAAAGGTGCTGTAAAAATCCAATGCAAGTTTTTGTTTGGAAGCAAATTTTCAACTCTTGTGAGTAAGTACCAAGAAGTTTGATTACTGAATTGTTTAGTAGGGATATGTTTAGTTTTGTAAAAAACAAAAACAAAAACAAAACACTAAACTGTTTTCCAATATGGCTATGCTATTTTGTGTTTCCACCAAAAACGAATGAGAAATCCTGTTGCTCTATATCCTTGCCAGCATTTGGTGTTGTCAGTGTTCTAAATTCAACATGTTTTAAAATTTTATATACTGAATACGTTTTCTGGCCCAAAGGCTAGATAAACCAAATTATATTTGGAAATTAAATTATAAATGCATGTAAATAATAAGAAATAAAAAAACATTGAGAAGTTTAATAAAAATTAAAACACTACATATCAAAACTCGTTGACTTCTGCTTCCACCTATACATGGATAACTTTTAAGAGAATTAAACTCCACTCTAGACAATGAGAAAACTGGACAAAATATAAAGAATAGTGGTTTCAAACATAATCCAAAGGCATCAAAGAAGTATGATCTCTAAGAAAAGGAAACAGACTAAGGCCTATCACTAACTGATTTTAGCCTTAAAATTCCTACAAAATTAAAAAAAATTCATTCTTCAAGCTCAAGTACACACTTAAGAATGAAAAAGGCGCACTGGGTAGAAAATATTTACAAAAGATCTATCCAATAGATAAATTTGTATCCAGAATGCATAAAAACATAGTAAAATTCAATAATAAAAGCTACCCAAAGTAAATGGACAAAACTTTGAACGGTCACCTAAAAATAGAAGTTAAACATTTGAAAATATGCTGAACATCATTGATATTTAGGAAAATGCAAGTTACAGCTACAATGACATATTGCTGCATGTCAACTAGTAAATCTGATATTTAAAACAAGATAAAACCAAGTGCTGAGAGACTGTGCAGCCACTCACTCACATATTAATGGTTGAATGCAAAACATTTCAGGCAGTTTTCAATATAGTATATCAGTATCTTAGAAAATTAAACATATTCACCACAGAAATCTGCAAAATTCACATTTTATATATTAACCTAGAAAATATTAAAACCAACGCTCATTCAAATATTTGTGCTCAGATGTTCATCATAGCTTTGTTAATAATAACACAAAGCTAGAAATGACCCAGATTTTTTATAAGTTTTTTCTTTTTAAAAAATTTTTTAGGCTGGGCTTGGTGGTTCAGCCTGTAATCCTGTGCTTTGGGAGGCCAAGGTGAGTGGATTGCTTGAGCCTGCGGGTTCGAGACCCGCCTGGGCAACTTGGTAAGACCTCATCTCTACAATAAATAAAAAAAAAATTAGCTAGGCGTGGTAGTGCATGCCTGTAGTTCCAGCTACTTGGAAGGCGGAAGCGGAAGGATCACCGGAACCCAGCAGGTCGAGGCTCCGGTGCCCGGGAGTGGCCACTGCACTCCAATCTGGGCAACGGAGTGAGACTCCAACTCAAAAAAAAAAATATTTTAAAGATATGGGGTATAATTCAGGGTTAGTTATACAAACGGTCACTAGGCAGGTACCCTTGTTGATGAGGTGTGTCTTTCCCTTCCTTTGCAGTTTGCCTCAACTGCCAATCCTACCCCCTCCCCCAACAGTTTCTCACTACTGTCAATCTCTTTCATATAGTCATATGATAATTGTTCAAGGTCTGCTTATGAGTGAGAACATATGGTACTCTGTTCTTTGCTTCTTTAATAGGTCACTAAGTATGATAGACTCTAAATCCATCCATATTGCTGTAAAGTCCATATGTTTGTCCTTCTTTATGGCTGCATGATATTCCATTGTGTATGTGTACCACTTTTTTTTACTATCCAGTTTCAATGGGAAGCACAGTTGGTTCCATGTTTTTGCTATTGTGAATAGTGCTGCAATAAACGTGCGTGTGCAGGTATCTTTTTTGTAGAATGATTTGAGTTCCTCTGGGTATGTTCCCAGTAGGGGGATTGCTGGGCCATATGGAAGGTCAATTTTTAGTTCTTTCAGAAATCACCACACTGTTTTCCAAAGCAGTTGCCCTAGTTTACATTCCCATCAGCAGTGTAGAAGCATTCCTTTTTCTCCACGTCCTCACCAGCATCTGTTGTTTGTTTGTTTGTTTGTTTGAGTTGGAGTCTCACTCCACTGCCCAGACTGGAGTGCAGTGGCCGCTCCCGGCCACTGCAGCCTTGACCTGCTGGGCTCCGGCGATCCTTCCGCCTCAGCCTTCCAAGTAGGTGGAACTACAGGCTCGCGCTACCACGCCCCGCTAATTTTTTTTTGGATTTGTTGTAGAGATGACGTCTTGCCAAGTTGCCCGGGCCGGTCTCGAACCCGCGGGCTCAGGCAATTCACTCACCTCGGCCTCCCAAAGCGTGGGATTACAGGCCGAGTGATGACCATTCTTACTGGGGTTACATGGTTTCTCAATGTGGTTTTGATTTGCATTTCTTTCATGATTAGTGAGGCTGAGCATATTTTCATGTGTCTGTTGGCTGCCCGTATATCTTCTTTTAGGATCACAATTTTTCATGTTGCACTTTTTATATGACATCAAAATTAAAGGATTTTTCTATGTTATTAAAAACTTTTTTGGAAATATCATTTGTTAATGGTTTCTTCTACCCTCTCCCATCCACCATTTGTCTTCTGCATGATTCTACATCAGTACAGGAAAAACAGGAACCACATGCCTCTTCAGTAGTTGGCCATATGATTAGAAATCAATGTATGTGCAGCCACTATGAATATTTTATTGATAACAGTGGTGGAATAGACTGTTTGCTATTTTTAAACTTTTTTTATTTTAAAGATGTGGGGTACAATTCAGGGTTAGGTATACAAAAGTTCATTATGAAGGTACCCTTGTTGATGAGGTGTGCCCTTCACTCCCCTGGCGGTTTCCCACTACTGCCAATACCTTTCTTATAGTACTAGGATGATTGTTCAAGATTCGCTTATTAGTAAGAATATATGGTATTCTGTTTTCTGTTTCTGTGATAGATCACTGAATATGATAGACTCTAAATCCATCCAAGTTGCTGCAAAGCCCATATGTTTGTCTTTCTTTATGGCTGCACAATATTTCATTGTGTATATGTATCACATATTTTTTTTTATCTAGTTCAGCTTGGGTAACATGGTTGGTTCTGTGCTTTTGCTATTGTGAATAGAGCTGCAACAGACACGAGTGTGCAGGTATCTTTTTTGTAGAATGATTTGAGTTCCCCTGAGTATATTCCAAGTAGGGAGATTGCTGGGTCATATGGAAGGTCAATTTCTAGTTTTTTCAGAAATCACCACACTGTTTTCCAAAGCGGTTGCACTAGTTTGCATTCCCACCAGCAGTGTAGAAGCGTTCCTTTTTCTCTGCATCCTTGCCAGCACATGTTGTTTGTTTTATTAATGATGGTCATTCTTACTGGTGTTAGGTGGTATCTCAATGGGTTTTTGATTTGCATTCTCTGATGATTAGTGAGATTGAGCAGGTTTTCATGTGTCTGTTGGTGATCCTTATGTCTTCTTTTGAGAAGCGTCTATTGACAACTCTTGAATGGGACTGTTTGTTTTTTTTCTTTTCAGTGCATTTGAGTTCCTTGTAGATCCTAGATATTAGGCATTTGTCAGATATGCAGTTGGCAAATATTGTTTTCTCATTCTGTGTGGTCTCTCCCTGCTCGTGCTTTGCAGAAGTTCGTCGGTTTGACGAGGTCCCACTTGTCTATCTTATTTCTTATGGTATGGACACTTAGGGTTTTGATCAGAAATTGGTTGCCAGTTCCAATTTCCATAAGAGTATCTCCTGTGTTTTCTAACATTCTTATAGTTTGAGGTTTTACGTTTAGGTCTTTGAGCCATTTGGAGTTAATTTTTGTGTATGGTGCTAGATAGGGGTCCTGTTTCAATCTTCTGCATGTGATCAGTCAGTTTTTCCAGCACCGTTGTAGGTTCTCCTGTCCCCAGTGCTTGTTGTTGGAGGCTTTGTCAAAGATGAGTTGGTTGAGAAATTAAGGCTTTGCTTTCATTGTTTCTTTTGTAATGATTGTTCTGGCTATTCTTGGTCATTTATGTTTCCGTATGAATTTCTGCATTGTCATTTCCAGGTCTGTGAAGAATGATGTTGGTAATTTAATAGGTATTGCATTGATTTTGTAGATTGCCTGTAGTAGGATGGACATTTTAACAATGTTGGTTCTTCCTATCTATGAGCATGGAATATTTTTCCTTTTGTTTGTGTCTTCT
>CAUYQG010123731.1:0-16571 GCA_963574415.1 Tarsius wallacei | reverse complement strand
TCCTTTATCAGTGTAAGGAGATTTTTGACAGATTCTCTTGGGTTTTCAAGATATACAATCATGTCATCTGCAAAGAGAGATAGCTTGACTTCCTCTATACCTATTTGGATACACCTGATTGCCTTCTCTTCTCTGATTGCTCTAGCCAGGGCTTCCAATACAATATTGAACAGGAGGGGTAAGAGGGGGCAACCTTGTCTTGTTCCTGTTTTCAGGGGAAATGGTTCCAGTTTTTTTCCATTTAGGAGTATGCTGGCTGTGGGTTTCTTGTAGATGGCTTTTACTATTTTGAGGTATGTTCCCTGTATGCCTAGATGTTCACCTTTTTTGTTTATAAATCACCCGGCCTCATGTATTTCTTCATACTAACACAAAATGGACTAATACCCTGGCTGATTGTGAAATCATAAGGGCAAAACTCATGTTTGATTTATTGTAATGCATTATAAAGAGTCTTACATATAGTTAATGTTTAGTAAATTTGTTGAATAAAATGATGAGAACATGATAGAAAATACCCCCTTGCAGGTCTCAGATCTTGTCTTGGTCTTCATTCCTTTTACTTCTTTCTTTTTCTTTTTCTTTTTCTTTTTTTTTTTTAATAAAGATGTGGGGTACAATTCAGGGTCAGATTTACAATCTAATCATTGTACAGTGGTCATTGTACAGGTAAAGTTTAGGCCTCCCTTTGGTTCTTAGTTTGCCTGGTTTGAGATCAGGTATCCTTATTGATGTTATATGCCATGAACTTCCCTGGGAGTTTCCCTCTACTGTCAATCCCTTTATATAGTATTGTCATAAATGTTCGGGTCCACTTATGATTGAGGACATGTGGTACTCAATTCTTTGATTCTGTAATAGATCACTGAGTATTATAGACTCTAAATCCATCCAAGTTGCTGCAAAGTCCATATGTTTGTCCTTCTTTATGGTTGTGTAATATTCTGTTGTATATACAGACCACATGTTTTTACCGGTCCAGTTTTGATGGGCAGCAAGGTTGGTTCCATGTTTTTGCTATTGTGAATAGTGCTGCAATAAGCATGTGTGTGCAGGTATCTTTTTCATTGAATAATTTGAGTTCCTCTGGGTATATTTCCAGTAGGGGGATTGCTGGATCATATGGAAGATCAATTTCTAGTTCTCTTGGGAATTAACACACTGTTTTCCATAGAGGTTGAACTAGTTTGCATTCTTACCAACAGTGTAGAAGTGTTCCCTTATCTCCATATCCTCACCAGTATCTGTTGTTTTTGTTTTATTAATGATGGCCATTCTTACTGGGGTTAGTCGGTATTTCAGTGTGGTTTTGATTTGCATTTCTCTGATGATCAGTGAGGCTGATCACTTTTTCATGTGTCTGTTGGCTACCCATATGTCTTCTTTTGAAAAGTGTCTATTTATGTCTTTTGCCCACTTTTTAATAGGGATTTTTTTTTCTTTTCAGCATGTTTGAGTTCCTTGTAGACCCTAAATGTTAGGTCTTTGTCAGATATACAGTTGGCAAATTTTTTTTTCCCATTGTGCAGGTTGTTTCTCCACTCTCTTGATGTTTTTTTTTTTTTGCTTTGCAGAAGCTTTTCGGTCTAATTAGGTCCCACTTGTCGATCTTATCTCTTATGACATGGACATCTGGGGTTTTGATCAGGAATTGGTCACCTACTCTGATTCCCATTAGGGTGTCTCTTGCATTTTTAAGATTCTTATTGTTTGAAATTTTACATTTAAAATTTTGATCTATTTAGAGTTGGTTTTTGTGTATGGTGATAGGTAGGGGTCCTGTTTCAATCTTCTGCATGTGATCAACCAGTTTTCCTAGCATCGTTTACTGAATAGGTTCTCTTCTCCCCATGACTAATGGTGGAGGCTTTGTTGAAGATGAGTTGGTTGAGAAATTGAGATTTTGCTTCTGAAATCTCTATCCTGTTTCATTGGCCTGTTCCTGTTCTTATAGCAATAACAAGTTGTTTTGATTGTTGTAGCCATACAGTAAAGTTTAAAGTCTGAAAGTGTGATACCTCTCGCTTTGTTTCTTCTGTTGAGTATTATTTTGGCAATTCATGGTTGTTTATGCTTCCAGACGAATTTCTGTATTTACATTTCCAGGTCTTAGAAGAATGATGTTGATAATTTAAAGGGCATTGCATTGAATCTGTAGATTGCCTTGGGTAGGATGGACATCTTAACAATGTTGATTCTTCCTATCCATGAGCATGGAATATTTTTTCATTTGTTTGTGTCTCCTTGAATTTCTTTGAGCAGTGTTTTGCAGTTTTTGTTGCAAAGGTCCATCACTTCCTTGATTAGGATGATGCTGAGGCATTTCATTTTTTTTGTGGTTATTGTGAATGGGATTGTGCTTTTTATTTAGTTCTCTTCCTGTTTGTTGTTGGTGTATAAGAAGGTGACTGAGGCCAGACTCGGTGGCTCAGTTTGTAACCTCAGAACTTTGAAAGGCCGAGGCAAGTGGATTGCCTGAGCCTGCAGGATTGAGACTAGCCTGGGCAACTTGACGAAAACTTGTCTCTACAGTAAATGAAAAATTAGTCGGGCGTGTTAGCCAGTGACTGTAGTTTTGGCTACTTGGAAGGCTGAAGTGGAAGGATCTCTGGAGCCCAGCAGATCAGCGCTGGGGTGGCCGTGAGTGTGCCACTGTACTCCAGCCTGGATGATGGAGTAAGACTCCAGTTCAAAAAAAAAAAAAAAAGGACTGTGACTATCTTTTGCATGTTTATTTTGTACGCTGAGACTGTGCCAAAGTACTTTATCAGTGCAAGGACGTTTTTGACAGATTCTCTTGGATTTTCAAGTTATAGGATCATGTCACTAGCAAAGAGGGATAACATAACTTCCTCTTTTCCTATTTGAATACCCCTGATTTCCTTCTCCTGTCTAATTACTCTAGCTAGGACTTCCAACACAATGTTGAACAAGAGGGGTGAGAGTGGGCAGCCTTGTATTGTTCTAGTTTTCAGGGGAAATGTTTCCAGTTTCTGTCCATTTAGCAATATGCTGGTTGTGGGTTTATTATAGATGGCACTTACTATTTTGTGATATGTTCCCTCTAAGCCTAGGTGTTTGAGCGTTTTTATCAAGAAAGGATGTTGGATGTTATTAAAAATTTTTTCTGCATCTAATGATATAATCATGTGGTTCTTTTTTGTACATCTGTTGATGTATTTGATTACATGTATGGTCTTGTGGATGTTGAACCAGCCCTGCTGGTCATGGTGGATGATTTTTGAGATGTGTTGTTGGATCCAGTTTTCTGGAATCTTGTTGAGAATTTTAGTATCTATGTTCATCAGGGATATTGGCCTGTAGCTCTCTTTTTTTGTTGTTGGATTTTTACCCAGTTTGGGTATAAGTGTGATGTTAAAATAAAATAATTTGAGGAGAATTCTGTCTTTCTCAATTGCCTCGAATACTTTCTATAGGATTGGTATCAGCTCCTCCTTGTCTGTTCTATAGAATCCCACTGGAAAGTTGTCAGTTCTGGGACTTTTTTTTTTGACAGTAGCTTTCTTAGACAGAGTCAATTTCCAAGGGTAGTTATTGGTCTATTTAGTGTCTCAATGTCTTCTTGTTTCAACCTTAGGAAGGAAGTTGTGTGATATCAGAAAGTCCTCCATTTCATTTAGGTTATGGAGTTTGTTTCCATACAGGTGTGCATAGTAATCTCTGATAATATTTTGTATTTATTCAGCTCAGTTGTGATTTGATCTTTTGCTTTTCTGTTTGTGTTTATGTGGGCTTTTCCTCTCTTTTTCTTGGTCATTCTGGCTAGTGGTCTATCAATCTTGCTTATCCTTTCAAAGAACCAGTTTTTTTGTTTTGTTCACTTTTTTCTACAATACTTTTGTCTTTTATGTCTTGTATTTGGGCATTTACTTTGGTGATCTGGATTCTTCTGCTAAAGTTAGGATTTTGGTGGTCTTGTCCTCCCAGCTCCCTTGGGCGATTTGTTAGGCTATTGACCTGTGATCTTTCCATTTTCTTTATGTGTGTTTGTAGAGATATAAATTCTCCTCTTAGAGTTATTTTCATGGCATCCCAGAGATTTTGGTAAGATGTTTATTCATTTTCATCTGTTTTCAGAAATCTCTTAATTTCTGTTTGGATTTTTGTATTGACCCAGCAGTCATTCAGTATCATACTGTTTAGTATTCATGTCTTTGTGGGTTTGGGGGGAATTTTGTTGGTGTTGATATTTATTTTTATTCCACTGTGGTCTGAGGAGGTGCATGGCAGTATTTTGATCTTATGGAATTTATTTGTACTTGATTTATGGCCAATGATTTGATCAGTTATGGAGTACATTCCATGTGGTGATGAGTAGAATACATATTCTGGGATTTTTAGGTGAAGTGTTCTCTGGGTATCTGTTAAGTTCATTTGGTCAAGTATCATGCTGAAGTTTTGAATCTTTTTGTTGACTTTTTTGCCTTGATAATCTATCAAGGGTTGTTAATGGGATATTTAAGTCCACAGCTATAATATTATTGCATCAATAACCTTTTTAAGTTTACTTAGTAGTTGCTTTATAAATGCTGGTGCTCCTGTGTTGGGTGCATATAAGTATAAGATATTCAACAAATTGAACCTTTTATCATTGTGTAGTGTCCTTCCTATTCTTTTTAAGTTTGTTTGGTTTTTTTTTGTTTTGTTTTTTGTTTTTTGTTTTGGTGATAGTTTAGAGGTTGTTTTTCTAATATTAAGATCAGGACTCCTGCCTTCTTTTGTGATCCATTCACCTGGAAATTCATTTTCCATCCTGTAACTTTGAGTCTGTGTGAGTCCCTTGTGATGAGATGAGTTTCCTGGATGCAGCAAATTATTGGGCCATGTTTTTATTCAGTTTTCCATTCTGTGTCTTTTCAGTGGTGCATTTAGTCCATTCACGTTCAGGCTGATTATTGAAATGTGAGTGTTTATCCCTGTCACGAGGTTCTTATAAAGTTTTTTTTTTTTTAGTTAGTTTGTTTTTTAACTTTGGGGTGGACATACGTTTGTGTTTTCGAGTTTGTAGCCATGATATATTTTCTGTCAATTCTGTGATCTCCTATTCTCTTGAGAAGTGCATGGTCATTCTTTTTTTTCCCTTTCTTCTGTGCTTAATACCTTTTTAAGTGTTTCTTATAGAGCTGGTCTGGAAGTTGCATAATCTCTTAGGCATTGGATGTCTGGGAAGGATTTTATTACTCCATTACTAACGAAGCTGAGCTTAGCTAGAGAGTAAATTTTTGGTTGAAATTGTTTGTCTTTGAAGACTTTGAAAACTAGAATTCTGTCCCTTCAAGCTTGTAGGTTTCTGCTGATAGATCTGCTATTATTCTGATTGGTGTTCCTGGGTAGGTAGTCTGACCTTTCTCTCTTGCAGCCTTTAGCATTTTTTTCTTTTGTACTTGCTTTGTGTAGGTGAATTACTATGTGTGTAGGGGTTGGTCTTCTCATGATGTCTTGCAGGAATTCCCTGTACCTCTTGTGTTGAAATGATCACATCTCTGGTGAGATGGGGAAAGTTTTTTTGGATACCTCCTGGAATACTTGCTCTAAGGTATTCTCCATTTCCCTTTCTTCTTCTGGGATACCCTCAGGTGTAGGTTCAGCCTCTTGATATAATTGTACATCTCTTGGAGGCTTTGTTCTTTCTTTCTGAGTTTTCTTTCTATGTTTTTTACAGATTTGGTTAATTCCATGTTTTTGAGATTCTTTCTTCAGCTTGATTGATTCTGCTTTCCATGCTTATCATCTTGATATTTATTTCCTGGATAAAGTTTTTATGGCCAAAATCTCTTTTTCAAGTTCTTTCAGTGTTGCGTCTTGTCTTTCTTGAGCCTAATTCACTCTTTTCATTCATTCCCTAGTCCCTGTGGTGTTCTGGTGCCAGTAGTTGATGACTTCCATTGTTTGGGCTCTATGGTCTGATATTTCAGGTGTTTTCTCTTTGTTACACTTGGAATTAACATTGTTCTTCTGTTGATTTTTCCTCATTTGTGATATATCTCTCTTTTCTTTTTGGTTTTGCTATTCAGTGGATGGTGCTTTCACTTCTGATGCTTGCTTAGCTCTCTATTCTTCCCTGATCAGGGCTCTGAATTTTTTCTATTTCAAAATAGGGCTATGGGTGGGAAGCTTTGCTATCTCTTATAATTTTGAGAGTCAAATAAAGTGGAGGATGGGGAGTTAAGATTCAGAAATTACTTGCAAATTGCAATGTCCACTGACTGGGGTATGGGTTCCCTGAGACCCACTCCCCACCACCACTCTATGTGATGATGCAATGGGTATATGTGTGTACCCCCTGAGTCCAAGATATAGTAACAGCAGTGAGGAGAGCAGAGAAAAGTAGAATGAAATAGGATGAACCAAAAAAAGCACAGAAAAATAAAAATAAAACTAAAGCAAAAAATAATTGAACACACACACACACACCCCACAACAAGCTGAAAAAGAAAAAAGAAAAAACAAGAAAACTGAACACACACACACATGCACACAACCAACACAAAATAAAAGAAGAAAAATAAACAAGAAACACAAAAATGGGTAATGCAAAACAAACCCCTACACATGCATTAAACTAGAAAAAGAGAATAAAAAACTGAATGATTAACATTCAATCATTCACATACACACATAAACAGAAAACTGAAAAAGGAATAAGAAAGAAAGAAAAAAGAGAAGAAAGGGAAAATAAAAAATAAGGTAGTGAGAATGCATATCGAATCTTCACATACACTTTCACACACAAAGAAAAAAGACGAGAAAAAAAAATTTTTTTAAGCCTGCCCTCTTGTGGCAAGGTTCTGTAATTGTTCCTCTCACCTTCTCACAGGCAAGTCCTTCTGTTGTCTCCCGTGATACTGTGGCCACAGGCACAAGCTCCTCTGTGTGTGGCCCAGAGATGGAGGCGTGGGTGGGGGGGGTGGGTGGGGCTTCAGTCCTCCTTTTCCACTCTCATATGATCAGGGGGGTCCCCTCTGGTGGGGAGGTGCAGGATTGTCTCCTCCCCAGGTACGGGAAGTGGCAGGGGGAGGGGGGTCTTCCAGCCAGGTTTATCCTGAAGTTGAGTCCTCCAATCATGGCTGACATCTAGGCTCCACCTGGATTTGTCCGTTTCTGTCATGCCCCAGGAGTGTGGGTCTGATGTTCACAGGATCGCTGGGGAGATGGGGGTTGGGTCAGCCTCAAACTCATTGCTGATCTTTTCAGGAGTCTTCCTAGTCCTTTTCTGGACATACCCTTTGCCCCATGGCTGAATCACGGTAGGGAGATGGGTACCTGAGACTCAGCACTCGTCCTGTCCCTCTGAAGTGTGTGCTTTTGGGATATTTCCTCTGGGTCACAATCAACCCCTGAATAGTTAACATTGGTCACAGAGATTGGGTCTGTCACTTTATCGTGAGCAAACCGGAGAATGTCCCTGTTCAGTTTTCAAGATGGTGTCAGGATGCCTATTTCATCTTCTTCAGTGAGGTTCTGACTCTGGTTCCCTCATTGTGCTGCAGCCTTGGCTGCCAGTGTACAGCCAGGCACTGCAGTGATGAGGAAGAACCTGGAGCCAGCAGTCACTCCCAGCAGCTTCTTCCTAGGAAGGGTGTTGCTGATTTTTTTTTTTTTTTTTTTTTTTGCCCCCTGGGAAGTGCTAGGGTCCAAACAGAGTATCTGTGGCACCAGCTGCTTCACCAGGTCACTTGCTCTTGGTCACTTGCCCTGGTCACTTGCTCCCGAGTTTCCACTCAGTCCGCTACTCACACACCCACTTACTCACAGACACATATGCAAAATTGTCCATACACTCACTCACTCTCACAGGGACTCACATAGTTTGACTGCCTGTGCTGCCATCTTCCTCTACCCGCCTGCTTCTGCTTTCTAATTTGTCATTCATAAGCACCCATTTTGGGGTTTTCTTTTCTCTGAATTCTGTAACCTTCTCAGTTTTTTCCTGAAGAAAACATCAGAGACTTGGACAGAGTCTCCAGAATTAGGGTTTTAAAACTAAAATTTATGCAAATGTATGTGAATGTACACACTTGTGTGTATGTCTGTGTGTGTTTGTGAGTGTGTGTGTGAGTGTGTGTGTGAGTGTGTTTGTGCATGCATGTATTCATCAAACTGTCTTGTTCCAGAGCTGTCAACAAGGTCTGGGATTTCACAGATTTAGAACCAATACTCTAAAGACACTTCAAGTTCCCAGTGCGGAGCAGACATGTCTTTTCAAGAGAAGCAGATTCTATGTGAACACTACCCCACACATATCTGAAAAAGTGTCAGAATTTGGATACATCCAGGAAATGAGCATTTCCCTGACTGGAAATCCAATAAAAATAACATAATATGAAACTTTTGTGTGAGACAGATTACAATGGAAATAATGTAAATAGTCACATAGTAATAACACTAAACTGCTAACAGCACCAAATTAAACTTTTTATTTTTATTTGCCACATAAATCACCTTATTTAGTGTATTAGAGTTCTCCAGAGAAACAGAACCAGTAGGTGTGTGTGTGTTATGTGATTATGGAGATTAAGAAGTTTCAAGATGTGCAGTTGACAAACTGAAGAACAGAAGGGTTGAAGATGTTGTTCCCATCTGAGTCCAAAGGCCTGAGAACCAGGAGAGTCAATGGTGTATGTTCCAGACCAAAACATGGCAGGCTGAAGAACTGAGAAGAGTCAATGTTTCAGTTCAAGTACAAAGGCAACAAAAGACTGATGTTCCAGCTCAAGGAGTCAGAGGAATTTTCTCTTACTTAAGCTTTTGTTTTGTCAGGACTTCAGTTGATTGAATGAGGTTCACTCACATTAGGAAGGGCAATCTGCTTTTTTTTTTGAGTTGGAGTCTCACTCTGTTGCCCAGGCTAGAATACAATGGCACACTCACAGCCACTGCAGTCTCGACCTGCTGGGCTTAGGCAATCTTTCCACCTCAGCCTTCCAAGTGGCTGAATCTACAGGCATGCACTACTATGCCTGGCTTATGTTTTGATTTATTGTAGAAACGAGTTCTCACCATGTTGCCCAGGCTGGTCTCAAAACCCCGGGCTCAGGCAATCCTCTTGCCTTGGCCGCCCTGAGTTCTGGGATTATAAACTGAGCCACCGCACCTGTAATCTGCTTTAATCAGTCTACTGACTCAAATGTTAATCTCACCCAGAAACACCCTCATAGACATAATCAAAATAATGTTTGGCCAAATGTCTGGACACTCAATAGCCCAGTCAAATTGACACATAAAATACTCATCATACATAAGAAGGACACATGAGTATTATGTTTAGTATCAAAATCATTACTCAAAGGTCACATGGATAATTGCACTTTTGCTAATTTAGTTTTTTTAATTAACTTGGAAACTAATGATTACCTTTTTAAATTAATATGAAAAATATTCTGCTAAATAGAATCTTAATGTTCCTTCAAGACCACTACTGATGGAAAGGATATGAACTTTGGTGCTCAATAAGTCTAGGTTCAAAACCCTGACTCTGTCCAATCTTAATAACCATGTAACCTTAGGTGTTTTATTTAGTATCTGTAAGCCCAAACTTATTTGTAAATTGGGATGGCAGTAAGCCCTCTATAGGACTGATAAACAAGAGAGCATATATATTCTTTGTGAATAGGGAGTATAAAATGAATATAAATTCCTCCCCCTCCCAACAGTTCCCACACTCTGTCCAATGCTAGATATATTCTCAGGCATACATCTTAAAGTTTGGAGCAAATTTAAATGTCATGCACATCAAAATTAGTTTAGATTTTGAGTAGAAGCTAGAAATATAATGCTCTTGTAACAAATCAACTAAGTCACTCATACTTTTTATTGTTTGCTTTTAATAACAGCTTTATTGAGATATAATATTTTTATTTTAAAGATGTAGAGTACAATTCAGGATTAGGTATACACAGGTAAAGTTTGGGCCCCCCTTTGGTCCCCACTTCACCTGATTTAAGATCAGGTACCCTAATTGATGTTGTGTTCCCCAACCCCTTCCACCCTGGCAGTATCTCACTACTACCAATCCCTTTTTTATAGTATTATGGTAAATGTTCAGAGTATACTTATGAGTGAGAACATGTGGGAATCTGTTCTATGTTTCTGTGGTTGATCACTGAGTATTATTGACTCTAAATCCATCCAAGTTGCTGCAGAGTTCATATGTTTGTCCTTCTTTATGGCTGTGTAATATTCCACTGTGTATATGTATCACATTTTTTTAATCCACTCAAGTTTCTATGGGCATCACGGTTGGTTCCATGTTTTTGCTTTTGTGAACAGTGCTTCAATACACATGCAATTAGTGAGATTGTACAAATTGCACAAACTGCATTTAGTGATAGTCTAGGTTTGTGTATAATATTTACTCTGAAGCAAATTCAACATAAAGAAATCTTCATTTTTCAAACAGATAATTGGGAAAGTGATAGAACTGGCATTCACTGTGTATCTGATGTGGCAAGAACCACATACGGTATTCAAATATCATTTCAAGCTCAAATGTTATTGCTTTCTATGGCATTGTCTTTCCTCAGGAGACACATTAGTGACTGATCCAATTGGGCAGATTATGGTGGTATCCTTTGGTGATAGCAGGCAAATGTGGAGCTTAGTCTCTAAGCAGAAGATGTAGAATCTGATGGAAAGGAATAGAAAAGACTTTAGGGGCAGAACATGTGAATTTCCCCTGGGTTCCATTTGCAAGAAAAATTTCTTAAAGTAGATCCTGTAGGATGCTAGGTTCCAAAGATATTTCATAAAAAAAGAACTCTGCAGTCAAGTTGGAAACATGTCATACCATTCCCCTCTTGGATGCAATTAACATACTGAATGAAAATTAGCATACTGAAGACTCTCAGTAACACTAGAGGGAAATAAAAACAAAACCTTGTTAGCCTTAAAAAACTCCATAGTTCCCAAACGCTTTGCTCTTGGAAACTCTTTTGCATGTAACTCATATTTTCTACAGAAAAATAGACCATCTTTCCAATAAAATCTGTCTTACAAAGGAAGCTTGGTACACTCTGTTTTAAATTCACACACATAAATTGTTTGTATTATTCACCTTTTGATTATAAAGTCTAATTAATTGGAACTATTAAAACGTTCCAAATATTTTAAGGTATGTTTTTATTGGGTGACCATTACCAAAATGAACAAGTAACTGAGTATTTCAGACTTCCTAAACCCATAATTCTTCAGTTATTTACCTACTTCAAACAGAAAATCACAAGAGTCTTTTTTCAAAGTGTACTGTGGAGTCTAATGTAGTGGTAGAAACTCTGGTTTTGCAGGAGAGATGGTGTGGGCAGAGGCAAAAGTATCTCAGCACAAATCATGGTAATATATTTAGTTTTAAATGTTGGAGCAACACTAAATTACCTACCACAAACTTAATGAAAACATAACTAATGTCAGATTGTGCAGTTTCCATTAAAGTTCTCTGTAGTCTTAAAATCTACTGCCTGGATTGTTCCACCTCCCTCATCTTTTCAACTAATCTTCCTCATTTAGCTATCTCCATGGAACAGAAGACAGTGTTCAACACTGGATATATTTTCACTTTAATTTTGCTCCTAAAAGGTAATGACAAGCACATGATTTTTTTTCTACTGTTAGAGATGCTATGACTTAGAGTAGCTGCAGGGATAGCGAAGGGCATAGTTTGACTTCCATCTGTTACCTTCCAAAACAGAAGGACTTGACTGTTGGCTACAAAATCAGCCAGTCTTAAGGATAACATCTTAAGGTGAATATCTTAAGGATATTCACCATATATTCATTGGAAGCAAGACAGATGCTTTCCATAGATCATGCTTTTGGAAAAGTCTTCATAAAGCCAACATCCTGGACATCATGAAAAGCGATCCGGTAACATAATTTTAAAATGCTCTTTTTTAAGGTGAAAGGCAATTTATTTTAAATAACTAAAAGTCTTTCTTCCTCCTACTCCAGTAGCATATCAAGGATACGAAGTGGTCCATATGGGCATATGAACTAAGGGCTGTATTGACTGTAGTGAATGTTAAAACAATAATAAAACCAGCTGAAAATTGGTCTGTTTTATAATGGTCACCATTTATCATTAATGCCAAGCATTATCAGTGATAATTGCAATGAAAAAATAGTGTGATGGTTTATGTTCAAACAATTACAATTGCTCTTACTAATATACCCATAGAGTTCAAATGAGCACATTTTAATTATTTATCATTTAGTAAAAACTATATTTTACATGGAAGTTAATTCAGAATACCCCCGATTAATACATTTTTTTCTAAGATTCTCTTTAATTCATGAGTACAATCGTCAGGGATCAGAATTGTTCAAACATGCTTAATTCCTGCCTCTAACATCTATGGTAGTACGTATTTCTGCACTTAAACAGTAGATTGGAAATTATCAATGATATCATTGTGATTGTAAAACTGAAAAAAAATAGAGCATAGGTTTCTTCAGTCCTGTCATTCCATGAGTAATCTTGCAGATTTCACTCCTTTGGAGAATTTTTTCTTCGCCTTTTCTTTTAAAAAAAAAAATTCACATATTTAAGTAGTATTAACTTATCACCCTTTTGGGTTTTTTGGACTTAATTTTTAATTAATTGCCTTTTGCTGTTATAGTTAGATTTTTTCTGACCATTGTTGTTAATATTTGTTTCATTTTGTAATTATTACTGAAAAACACTTTGCCATTTAGAGATGGTTTGTTTAAAAATTATCTGCTCTGGTTGCCAAATATGCTAGGTATGCTACCTTTCCATTTCAGAGGCTGTGCTCATCAATAAGTCTTGTTAGAAAATGAGAGAGGATACTAAGCTTCATAATAATTCATATAATCAGTTTCTTAAGACTGTTCTTTCTGTATCATTCTCACATTATGAAGCAAGGGCTATGCTGTTTTATTTGAATATACCCTTTCTTCTAGAATACTCAGTACTGGTTTTGTTTGCAGTTCTGGTCTGAGGTCTTTGTAATGAAATTCAGGTGGAGTTTTAAAGAGTGTCTGTGGAAGGACTTGGAAGAACGTTTCTGAAATGCCAGACAATAGTGCCCCTCAGGTGGGCCACTGGTAGAAAGAATGATGAAAAAAAAAAAGCCTCTCAGAATAGAGCACACAAATAGAAGCAAAGCTCAGAGCAACAAGACACTCATTTTACATATTTAGACAACCAAAGCAGAGCTTAAACGTTCCTTCAAGAACTGGCATCATGATATTAAACTTTATTGGTTAAAAGCCCTTATTCTAGACACTGGTGAAAATTTTTAGACCTTGTACTCAAAATGTTGGCTACATACAAACTTATAATTTTAATATAAATCTGGAGCTTCACACACCCCAAACTTGTAGTCTGTATTTAAAAACCCTTGTCTATTTCAGAGTTGGTAAAAATGGTCCACAAGGGTATAATGACCTGCTCAGATTCCTGGTTAGGTCCCTCGTTTTCCATCCAGTGCTTTGCAGTATACTATATTATCATTTGCTGTATAGTACGCCCACAAATGAATATTCATTAAGACACAACTAAGTGACAAATTTTAAATCTAAAAATAATTCATGTATTGCTAATTATTAGCTGTTAGGAATTTCTCTTAGCTTTGTTATTGTTATCATTACTAAAGCTAGAAGAAAATCTTAGAGATCATTTCATCTTTCACAAACAAGAAAATTGAGACTAGGGTAGTATTTTTTTCCCAGAGATATTCAGCAAATTCATAACAAACTGCTGATTAAAAAAAACAGCAATTCATCAATAATATGTTCATGCTTCCCAATTTTCTCCTTTCCCCAAATCTTTATCCCCACTCTACTTCAACTCTAGAGCACAGAGTTAATCTTGACTTCTGTACCCCTGAGATATGTTTTCTCTCTTTCCTGGGATTTCTTGCTTTCTTTGAATTATTTTTCTTTCAGTATTTTATTGTACCTAGTCATCTGATTGTGGGTGTGTGTGTGTGTGTGTGTATGCGTGCGCACGCGTGTGTGTGCACTCCCTTGAGTATCCTCCTATTAATTTCTCTGACCTTTTGATTTTTAAGATTCCTAATCAGTTAATGGCAACAGATCTGCAAGCACTAAATGAGAAAGTCCAGTCCTCACATCGAAAATAAAGAGCTCTAAATAAACACAGAGGCAAAACAATCCCCTATATACTACACTGGCTTAGTGAAGCAAACTTAACCAACTTTTTACTTAGGCCAGAAAAGCTTAAACAAAACAAAACAGAATAAAACTTGTTAAAGTATAACTATTACTGCGCTGTGTGCACAGGATCCCCGCCCCTTTCTTCCTTTACAGAAGGTAGAGAGAGAGACTAAAAACTTCTGGAGAAAAGTGTTACAAAAGCAACATCTCCTCTACCCCATCAACATTTTCATTCAAGTAAAATTAGGCTAGCAACAATTTCCCAAATGGTTTAAAAGTCTAGCCTCAGAAGCTGTGTGTGGAGGGAGACTAAGTCAGGGCCTTCTTCTCCTCTGGATTGAAGTATGGTCAAGGTGGAGAAGATTGAGGAGATGACTGTCTAAGTGAGAGTACCAGGTTCACTCTAGTGGGAATTGCAGGACTCAACCCTTTATTCTCCCTCAGTCTTCAGACAGCTTATGTGCTGTTCCTGCAGCCCTGCCAAATAGTCTTGGGATGAGCAATCAGGGAGTGTGAGTGAACACTGAATAAAAATGACCCAGAAGAGGCAACAGCTTGAGAATTAACGACTTGGAGAAAGCAAAGTTTCAGCAAACCCCTTCTTATCTGTTGGAAAATGCCATTCAGCCAAATACCTTTACTTTATCCTCTTCCATAAATATTGTAGGCACTTATTCATTGAGGTGTTCTTTCTTTGACATTTTTCAAAAACTGTGGGATGAGGGGGGTATCTTCTGAACTCTCTAATGCTCTCCTCCCAGTAAAAAATAAATGTCAACTGTGCTTTCAAGTTTTTAAGCTGTCACAGATGGGCTAAGATTTTCTATGCTGTTACCACTCAAACACAAGGTCCTAGCTAGCTGACTGATTGTTATTTAAATCAAGTGAAATAAATCAATATAAACCTATTATATGAGCCTGATATTTAGTAAGTGCTCAACATATATTTAGTGCACGAATGAATAAATGGATGTCATCCCGGACTAGATACCAAAATTGAAAATGACAGATAGAAGCCTGATTTAACATTGGGTTTCTCAAATTATCTTTTTCTTTTAAGAGGTTAAAACAGAATGGGTCATTCATATGCTTGCACATAGGGCAAAATGTTTAAAAATTGAGTTGTATTCTTCACATTTGTGTTTTTTGTTTCATCTTCTGTGCATAGAAGAATCATAATAAGAAATAAAAGGAAAACAAATTATTATCCCTTGTTCTAAATAAATGAAAGAATTAACTCCACTACAGACATGGTGATGTTGTAGCTCACTGAGTCATTTCACTTCAAACACAGTTCATTCTTTCATCACATTGTGGAAATCCTAGAGAAATTGACTTTTTTTTCTTTTACCGAATCTAGCCTAACAGGCTTCTCCCTTACTCGTGTATATTGATGTCATTTCAGCATTCAAGCACAGCCTCCTGATGGGAAGAGACATGTATTCTAATTTTTTATTGTACATTACTTTGCCCATCATATTTTAAATCGTACCCCTATGCAGAGGCTGTGACTGCAGATTTTGGTGCATGAAGCCTAGGGACCTAATTCCCTATGCACAAATCTTTCCACTGTTCACTTTCAAATAGCTGAACAAAATGCTTTTGTGTAAGAGGCAATATACTGTACTTTAATAACTCCTCCTCGATAATGATGATATGGCCATTTAATTATTTTTTCTGTTACAGAAATTCCATCAAAGATTCAGTCTTCTATTTATCACCAGAAAACCAGTTACAATGGTAATATAAATCATTCTTTATTAATTTTATGCATAATTAAAATTTCATCTGAAAGTGCCAAATTGTACAGACAAAAAAGTTGAAGCCAGAACAAATTTGAAAGTGGTGATAATTACACTACCATTTTCATCTGGATTGCATTAGAAAACTAACTACCCTTTTAAAGATTTTATTAAATCAAGCTGTAAATGAAAAGTGAACAAACTGAAGAATAATCTACTGTAATGTTTGGTAGCAAGGAAGGGGGGAATCCCAGGAGAAGTTGTCAAATAATTTAACTGTTTATGTGCAAATAGTTAATGGCAAATAAAGAGAATTCATACACTGAAAGCAAATCTCACTCTATACTTCTTGGTTTCTTTAAAATATGGGAATAGCAATCAGAGAATTAATGTTATTTTTTTATTGGTACTGCAAAATACAGATTCAATTTAGAAATTCCAATATGAAATGGATTATGCACAAGAGATCAACAAAATTCAGTTTTATAATAAAAATATTTACTAACTATAGTCTTAATTGATATTTTATTTTTATTTTTTTTATATTTTATTTTATTTTATTATGCTATTGTGGGGTACAGTTAGGGGTTAGGCATACAAAAATATTTCGTTCAGGTACCCTTGTTGATAAGAGGTGTCTCCCCATCCTCAGATAGATACCCACCACCATTAATC